>CAKAOI010026596.1:0-42481 GCA_916701655.1 Sebastiscus albofasciatus
AAGCACAGAAAAGCACTGTGTAACTGCTCACCTGGACTGTCTGGTTGGTCCTCAGGTGTTCAGGGAGGACAGCATCATCTCTGGATACCGTCACCCACGGAGCTCCGCGCTGGACTGCGTCCTCAGCAGCTTCCAGATGAACAACGAGACGATCAACATCTGGACCCACTTCCTGCCAACATGGTGTGTGCAACAACTGGGAACTCATTGGCTGTATTTGAAACCGCTTACTACATACTACTGACGAACACAGTATACAGTACATACTGCATACTGCGATCCTCAGTAGTATGCAGTACGCAGTGGTTAAAGCGATGTGTTTTGCAGTATGCTAGACGAGGCTTTAACCCTTAAACCAGCTCTTAAAGCACGGGACAAAAAAAGAACTCGTACCACTATTGCAATATTATTTGTTTGTTTACTTTATAAGATCCAGCAGGTTTAAACTATTTATTCTAACAGCTCATGGTGAAGTGAGACAAACAGGATCATCAACGAGGGGAGACGGGAAATATAAAACATTGCTCGACAAAATTTACGTTACTCAAACTGCTTTTTCAATAACAGAAGCAAAACAGTGGACTGATCTCCCTCCAGATATTAGAGGAATGTTAAAAAGGGTCATGTTGCTTGGTGTGTTACCATTGCCTTGTTGCACCAAAACCTCTAATATGAGACATTTTCGACAAGCTCAACATTTTATTTAATTTTTTTATTTAAAGTAGCATTTAAAAAAAAAAATCTGCAATTATGTACAAACGTACAGTAACATACTCACACACATTTTCCCACCAAAAACACGTGGAATAATGTTCATCAAAGATGAGGTTGTGACTGAGACCAGAGCAAATCTAGTTGTGTTCAAGACTAAAACTAGCAGTAAGATGAACACACGTTAACCTTCCAGCTGTGAAAACATGATGGAGTTTGTATGGATCAGTAGAAGTTTATGAATCTTTGTTTAGTATCTGAGATTTAATCCCTTAAATTCTTCGTATTTCTGGAGGGAAAATAAACAGGTGGCTAAAACGATCTATCAAGATTCTTTGGAAAGGTGGGAACAAGTTGGAGCAGGATCCCCAAAAACACGATGAATCCAAATAAACAGGAGACTGAGACCAGGATGACCGAGAAGTCCAAGTGCAACAGCCGTTGTTGTAAATATGCTGAAATGAGACAAAATGGTGTTTTGCAGGTACTTCCTGTGGCGTTTCTGTGTCCTCTGCTCCACCATGAACTTCCTGACCGACAGCTACACCTGGCCCCTTCTGGTGTACATGCTGCTCATCTGCATTTACCCCTTCACCTCCAGCTGTGCACACACCTTCAGCACCATGTCCCCAGAGTCCCGACACATCTGCTACTTCTTTGACTACGGAGCGCTCAGCCTCTACAGTCTGGGTAAGACTTCACACACGGTGGTGGTGGTGGAGTCCTAAAAATACAATACAAGGTTTGATGCAGAGAGATGAATGAGTGATTGTCTGAACATCCGTTGTTGAGTTGAGCAAGGAAGGCGTTTCATACAGTGGAACTTTTTCTTGTATTTCTTATTTATTTGAAGGACTTGAATAGCAACTATTTTGCATTTTCTCTTCACTTTTCCCTTTGCTACCTATTACTTTGACATTTTCTGAGATGACTGTGGTGGTCAGGATTTATGTGTCCAGGATAAAATCAGTTTGAACCAATTTGCATCATTTAACATCTCTGTACACTAAACTAAAAATCTTTTGTTGCATTTTATTTACATTTTAAAGGAACAGTGTGTAACATTCAGGGGGATCTATCGGCAGAAATGGAATATAATATCAATAAGCGTGTTTTCATTAGTGAATAATCGCCTGAAAATACGAATCGTTGTGTTTTCTTTACCTTAGAATGAGCCGTTTATATCTACATATGGAGCCGACTGTGATGTTTTTACAGTAGCGCATAACAAACTGGAATGGCACTCGGAGAGCGCAGACCTCTAGGTGCCCAAGGTGCCTGACTCTAAAAACAGATCACAGCTCCCAGCTGGCGGTACCGTGAGGTGGTCGGCTTATTATTAACACGATGTGTTTCCGTGTAACGTATCGGCGGATGTCTCTCTCATTCAGCAGCCTTGTTATGTCTGTATAACGTTACACTACGTTGTCTCTCATCCCGTCAGCTACCGCTTTTTTCTTTCTCACCGCGGACGGACAGCAGCTCCCGCACCTCAATGTCTCGCCACACATCCTGGGAAATTTACCTGGGAAATGACATAGCAGAACGCTCAGAGCACTGTTGCATCTAATTGCCTTCTGACATAACTGTGCGTGTCAGCTGGATGTGATCGGAGGGCATGTCTGACTTCCATATCATCTTAAAGCACATGCAACAGTCTCTCCTTTCTGCCTCCCACCTGAGAAGTGGTTTCTTTACTGGATCATCTGCACCCCAGGCAGCATGTGTTCGGCCTCCTTTAGAATAATATTTCCCTATCACTGTATCAGCGGTTACGGAGGAATTTCAACAAAGAGTAAACAAGTATCAGTCTGGTGAGAATTCAGAGCTCGTTGCTCGAGAGGTCAGCTGAAAAGGTTTTCCTGCAGCACCTGCTGTCGCTGTCTGTCTGCATGTTTGCAAGACAGATTTATTTTGTCTGCCCTCGACTGAATGGTGTGTTTTAAGGCAAGCCTACTTTATGTATTGTCCGTGTATATGTTCAGTGTGTGCATTTCAGATTACACAGTAGTGTATTTGTCTTTCTGGGTGTGATTATGACCCCTGCAGCATAAACAAGATCCCACCTGCAGACCAGCAGTCAAACTTTAACTGACAGTTCCCTCAACAAATGGTGTGGTCCCCTTAATCTACCGCAAAGCCTCTTAGGGCCAAGATTTGCCCAGTTTAAAACGTTCAAAAGTCCGTCTCGGGGATAAGAGCTGCAGGAGGGACAAAAAACTTTACAGTCAGTAGTCTGTACACACAGGGCAGCAGATGCTCTCTTGGGAAGAAGATGACATCTACACCGTGCTTCTTTTTGATTGCAACTCTTGGAATTGTTTCAGTCCACTGAAAAGCTTTCATGTGGGCAGATCATTGCTCGGAATTAAAAACAAACCGCACACACTCGTCATGTTAAAGAGACTTTATGTAAGAATCAGAAATTGCTTGTTAACAGTGACACCTGACGTTAAGTCAACGGAAGTCAGCGGTAGTCAGCGTGCTGTTGCTCGTGTTTTAAATGAATATTAAATACCTTTTTATGTATTTTTATTTTTATTTATATGTGCTACGATGCTTTTCTTCGCCTCCTATCCTCACTCTTCTTTCACCAGTGAGTGTTTGCTCTGTTTGTGTAACATAATTGTGCCTTTCTTGCAACAGATTTAGATCTCACAAGACCAACCTGGTTTCATTTTTATAAATCTGTTTGCATATTTAAAATAACAATTATTATAAAAGATCTGACATGTACATAAATACGTTCACATTTAGACAAAGTAGGGCTGTCAATTGATTAAAATATTTAATCGCAAATAATTGAGATTTGTCAAGTATTTAATACTCTTATCAACATGGGAGTGGGCAAATATGCTGCTTTATGCAAATGTATGTATATATTTGATACTGTAAATCAATTAACAACACAAAACAATGACAAATATTGTCCAGAAACCCTCACAGGTACTGCATTTAGCATAAACAATATGCTCAAATCATAAAATGTCAAAATCAAGCCCAACAGCTGTCAGTGTGCTGACTTGACTATGACTCACCCCAAACTGCATGTGATTATCATAAAGTGGGCATTTCCATTCACATATCTGGAGGTCAGAGGTCAAGGGATCCCTTTGAAAATGGCAATGCCAGTTTTCCCTCGTCAAAATTTTGCATAAGTTTGGAGCGTTATTTATCCTCCTTTGCGACAAGCTAGTATGACGTGGTTGGTACTGATGGATTCATTAAGTTGTCTAGTTTCATATGATACCAGTATCTTCACTCTAGCTTTAAAAGTGAGCCCGCTACCTTTTGTTAAAGAAAAAAGTGGCGTTAAAAACAAATTTGTATTGATGTGTGATTATTGCGTTAACTTTGACTGCCCTATTAAAAATATGATTATTATAAAAGATATGACGTACAGAAATATGTTCACATGTATAGAAATACGCTTTTACCTACATATTCTCATGCAGGAGAGTTATGAAGCTAAAAGTTTGTACACAGTTTATACATTAACCTCTCAGGTCAAATCAATTCATCTGTTTTTTTATGTTCTGTTTTTGTTATCAGGTTGTGCCATAAGCTACGGATACTACGTCATGCCAGACTGCTGGGTGAACAGCTGGCTCCATCAGCACTTTGTCCCCATTGCCATTGGAAACACGGTGTTCTGTACCAGTCTGTCCTGCTATTCCAGGTAACATCTCCTCTGCCTCCGGCCAAGAGTGTAAACTGAATGTTTCAATATTTACATTTTACATGTGTGAGAATCTTGCTTCCAGGAGTTTATGTAAATGTTGAATTATTTCTTTAACATTAGGCGTACATGTTCAAAGGAAAACAAATGTCTTGAATGCAGATAACGTCTCTGCGACAACATTAGATTTACATAAATGTGACAAAGGTTTAGTGTTTCTCTCAGACTTGTGTTACCAATATTGAAACTCAACTGAAACAAGCCGTCATGTGACACTGAAACTCTCCACAGCTCTTAAGAGACACGGTGACCCGCTGCATCTACTCCTGGAGTATGTTACTGACTTTGTTATCGGCTGATCTGCAGTGAACTGATGCATCAGTCTGACCTCAGTTGGTGCACTTCAACATGCACTTATTACATTTCATGGTAGATTTATCTGAGGAAAACGGTTATATTCATATAAAAGTGATGGGGAGGAGTTGATGACAGTACAGTGTTGCTTTCATGAGGATCAATGCACACAACACACACAACACACACTACAACGTCTGACACTGAGGTCAAATAGTCTGAAGTATGACAGACAGATACAGGACCTTTAAGGCTGATATTGATATGAATGTTTGGGAGTAAGCTTGTACTAGTTTTTATTTTATTTTAGTTTCGACTTTTCGATTTGAGTTTTAGTTTTCAGAGTGCGTTTGCTAGTTTTAGTTTCAGTTTTTCAGAAAGGTTTAGTTTTTATGTATTTAGTTTCAGTCTGTTTTTTGTTATGGCCAGCTATGATGTCCCAGAAGTATGTAGCTACTTCCAGCTTCCAGAAGCTGATTCCAGCTTCTAAAATGTGAATATTTTCTGCTTTCTTTACTCCTCTATGACAGTAAACTGAATATCTTTGAGTTGTGGAGCGGATCCCAGCTGACGTTAGTGGAAAGCTGGTTACACCCTGGACAGGTCGCCAGACGATCACAGGGCTGACACATAGAGACAGACAACCATTCACACTCACATTCACAACTACAGAGTCACACCTAGAGTCAACAATGAACCTGCATGTCTTTGGACTGTGGGAGGAAGCCGGAGAACCCGGAGAAAACCCACACTGACACGGGGAGAACATGCAAACTCCACACAGAAGCGCCCCAAGCCGGGTTTGAACCTGCGACCCTCTAGCTGTGAGGCAACACTGTTAACCACTAGAGTACTGGTCACCTGCAGTTTCATCCCAACACCAGCTGGTTAACCTGAGCTGAATAGCTTGATGGTTAAATGACATTTGATCTACTACAATATTTAAATCATGCTGTTGTTATTTAATTCTACCAGGCTAGACTGCATGGGAAAAACCAGGGATTAGTTGTGAAGTATTGCGGCATAGCGCCATCTCCAGGAGTGTAAAGTCTGTTCAGTCTCTGTGGTTCAATGTCTATATATTATGCTATATATTATGGCTAAAAAAAATAAGACTGATATGAATTTACGGTAACACTTCTTTTTACAGGTCCGCACATTTCATAGTAATTAGGTGATAATTAGGCAGTAACCTATTTGGCATTTCTTTGGAATTACTGTCAAATTACCCCAATATTTACCTCAAAATGTATTGAAAATTACTTTATTATAAACATTATTTCATAATTATATGCTAAAATAGCATAAATAAATTATAGGAATTTCAAAGAATGGAAATAATAATAATTAATTAACTTTGTATTCTTTTCCTGGAAATGTATTAAATAAATTACCAGCTATTTGGAAATAGCATAATTTAATTATTAAATAATGTTTATAATAAATTAAGTTTCGATACACTTGGAGGTAAATATTGTATAATAATAATAATAATTTGGCAGTAATTCCAAAGAAATTTAAAATAAGTTACATTCAGTTTTATTAAAAAAATTATTTTTTTAATCAGGAAATATCGTTTCAGTTTATTTTTATTTTTTCTTAAAGGATATACTGATAGTTTTTATTTAGTTTCTGTTTACAGCTATATTTTTCACTGCTTATTTTTGTTTTAGTTTAATATAATATTTAAATAAATTAATTAAATGGATTTTTTTTTTAATATACATATATATATATTAGCTCCAGTAAGAATTTAAGTTAATGATTACTAATAATAGCTTCGCTTTTGGAAACATACACAATCAATTACAAAAACCCAATAGATTAAGTTAATATTGAAGAATTGTTATAGTGCTTAACTGAGCTTCTAATATTATATTGTTGTTTTATATATTTTGCCGTCTGGATGTCGATGAGTCGTGGTGGTGCGGGGTCACCACAGAGTAATTATTATTTCTTCCTGTATGTAAATGTGTCCTTTTTGTCCTAATGATGAATAAAACCAGCTGATTACTGCCCTCTGTCTGTCTCCACATGCAGGTTCCTGGAGCTGCAGTTCCCCCAGAGAAGTAAAGCTCTAAGGACGGGAGCGTTTGTCCTTCCCTTTATATTTGACACTGTTCCTCTGTTTTACAAGGTGAGTGTCAGTATTTCACTCACATATTAAAACAGCGTGGACATACAGCATGCACACTTTGCACAGAACGTGTTGTGTTGTGTCATTATGTAAGCGTGCAGAGCTGATTAGAGCAGGACTTTGACTCACTCACCCAGACACTGATTTCCTTTCTCAATCTAATACAAATGTATCGCTGCCATCAATTAATCCCTCTAATCACTGTGATGATTAGTTTGTGCAATACACAGGTCATTTGTTGGAGCTCTGTTTTTGTCCCTAAGTAGGTCCAAAAAGCTGTTAGCAATGCTGCAACCATCAGCATTGATAGCATTAACCTCTCCCACGCCACCCCTCTTTACTATAGGCCCGTTTTTGTCTATTTTAAGGGGGATACGGGAGGTCTTTAGGGGGAGATAGCAGGTCAGCAGTAGATGTCACATAGAAGTGGTGTACATCATCTGAAAGCTGAGAAGCTGAAGATTAATTTGAGATGCAGCTCGGTACTGTGTGTCAAGTTGTTGTAGTCATAAATCAGAAATGAAAATAACTAATTAGTTAATTAATTAAAATGGTGAAAGTGTATAAGGGCTTAGAACAGGTGAAGGTCAAGTTTTAAAACATGGTCTCACTGTATAGAATGGCTATTATAGGGACTGACATCATCACACATGAATACAGTTGGGCTCATTGGATCCACAAGAGTCTCAGCTTTACAGTGATACACAATTTATGCAATTCCAAGACTGTTTAGGACCCCAGCACGCAGAAATATTCAAATACACAATTTTAGAATAGGAGGAATACCACATTTTGCTGCATGCCAAAAGCTGCATGTGATTATCATAAAGTGGGCATGTCTGTAAAGGGGAGACTCGTGGGTACCCATAGAACCCATTTACATTCACATATCTTGAGGTCGGAGGTCAAGAGACCCCTTTTGAAAATCGCCATGCCAGTTTTTCCTCACCAAAATGTAGCATAACTTCGTAGCGTTATTTAGCCTCCTTCCCACTAGCATGCTAACATGACACTTTGTATCAATGGATTCATTAGGTTTTCTAGTTTCATATGATACCAGTATGTTCACTCTAGCTCCAAAACTGAGCCCGCTACAGCCTCTGAAAAAAGTAAAGTTGGCCGAGAGCGCCCTCTTGGAGTTGAAGAAGTTAATATCCACATAAATAAAGATATGTTAATTGGTGGTGTCTGTTGACATTTTCAATCAGTATTTGATCTCCTCTCTGAGATAAATCTGTTGGTCTCCACTCTCCAGTGTTTTTTCTGATTTTAAAATCTCTCTGTTTTAGATCCTCCTGTGCTGCGGAGGAAGCTGCAGCCCGAGCGACGCCTTGTCCAGTCACTGTTACCACCTCCTCTTCGCCTTCCTCACCTGTTTCCTGTTCACCGCCCACCTCCCGGAGAGGTTGGCCCCGGGACGCTTCGACTACTTTGGTATGTCCTTCATGGATGTTGTTATAGGTTGTTGTAACTGGCTTGTTTGGCCTGAAGTAGAAGTATGAAAGTACATAAGTAGGTAAGATGCTTTATTCTCTGTTGCTCCAGTGGAGTCAGAGAGGACGTTCTCATTGGGCAGCTCGCAGGAGAGATTGAGCGTAAAATTAGGCGTTTGAAAAAGAGCATATAAATGATATGCTGAGCACCATGTGAATAAAATAGCAATGTTTTACCGTCCACATGGGGCTGTAACTTCTGTGTTTGCTGTCTTTTGCTTTTGCCTGTTCTTGAATGTTTTCCCTGCCGACTACTGGACTTTTTATTTGATGGTGTTTAAACTCGCCAAACAAACTTTTCTTTCTGTTTCTTTGCTCAATGGAGATTTGTTTACCGTGGTGAGGACTCAAACAGGTTGTGTTTTCTGCCCCTGTGGTTCACACACTGCTCAGTGCGGAGGAGGAGCTGCTGTGTTTGTTACTGATTGAGCAAAAGAAGAGGAATGCTGTTAGTAACGGCACTAACGCACATGATTATTATTAATTTAGTTATTTGGAGGAAAGTTTTTGTTTCTGTTTCATAAACGACCATCTCAGCTTCACTAAAGGTTTAAAGGTTTTGGAATATGCTTCTACCAACGGATTTCATATTTCATGCCTCCATGTAGAAGGAGAAAGACGGTTTTGGGTGCATCCCCTCAAAGAGACACTGCGTCGCGCCGTGGCTCCGTCAAAAGTAGATTATGCATGTATTCTTAGCAGAGAGACGCTTCTGCGGTGCGTCTGGTGGGATCACAAGCATCGTCCGGAGGGGCTGCGATCACCTCCTATGGCCGACACCAGGCGCAGCTGGAACACATCGCAGCTGGAACGTAGTGCAGCTGGAACGTAGTGCAGCTGGAACACATCGCAGCTGGAACGTAGTGCAGCTGGAACGTAGTGCAGCTGCGCCTGGTGTCAAACTATTGTCATAAATAGCTTGGTTTTCTGGAGGTTCATACAGACTGGAAATCAAACCCACCACTGGTGATGTGTGCAGCGTTTCACTTGATGTTGCCCAATAAGAATTCCAACAAAAGACAAAACCGTATTGACAGGAAAGAAACAAGAGATGGCCATGGCCGCCGGTGAAATTCCCACGCTGGTGATGACGACGTTGCACTTCTCTCCTCAACTCAGTAGTCTTTGTGTTCATGTGTTTCGGGGGAGTGGCTTTGGAGGGAGGCCTGAAGGGAGGAGTTGGGTTTTTTTTCGGTTGGATACTTAATCCAAAATCCAGCTCACTCTTGCTCACTGGTTTCCCTAGAGTTTTCCACCCCAGCTTTAATTTTCTGTAGCTTGATTAATCGCCTAATCGATTCAGCTCTAACTGAACATAGCCGTGCGAGGTGAGATTCAGCCATGCATATTTCTTTAAATTTGAAATCTTTGCCTCGTCGTTTGCCTACGCTGAATCTCGTCTTCACTCCTCACACAGGCCACAGCCACCAGCTCTTCCACATCAGCGCCGTGGTGGGGACCCACTTCCAGATGGAGGGCGTGATGGCAGACATGGCGTCGCGGCGGGCGTGGCTCCTGGCCCACGTGGCGACGCCCTCCTTCCTGGGGACCATCGGGGTGCTGTTCGCCAGCCTCGCCCTCAACCTGGGCATCATCGCCATTTTCAGCACCCCGCTGCTATGGAAACGCTGCCACAGCTCCAGCCAGCCGCGCACATCGACGTGCGAGTGCAAGGAGCTTTGAGGGCGTATTTCCCAACCTCAGCAGTGTGTGTGTTTGAGATGACTGTTAACAGTTTAACACCAGTAGATTTTGATGCATCTTGTTCAGTGCTGAAGCATTTCTCTAACACCGTATCTGTTCACGTGTTTACTCAGCAGCTGAGGACCCAGTCTCATTCATTGAAGCCTTTTTCTGATGTTCCATTGAGCTTGTTTGTGAGAAAACGTCTCTACTGTGTACAAAATGTCTGTTTAATTTATTTTATTTTCCTCAATGTGCATTTCAAAAAGGCTCTGGGTTGCAGGAAGCACGCTGTTGTAACACAAGTGCCTTATTGTCGACCCACACTTCATTCACAGTGTTTACAGTAGATCACTACAGGTTTAAATCTCAAACTGGAAATGTGCAGTTTGCAGGGATTAGAACTAATGTTGTTTTTTTTGCATGTACTAGACCAGAATCTCCTCAACGTTATTAAGGGTTTATTGAAAATATTCTTTGTAACTGGACTGCTTGGTTAGCGTGGTTGTTCTGTGTATAAAGCAGTCGTCAGCGTAGACAACTCTACACTCATTCAACTCTACATAATATAATGCAGATTGGGTTGCCGGCTCTTATACATCCATCTATTGATTCCACTCTGCAGGGACTGGAATTGATTCGCAGGCCATGTGGTTCTTTTTTTCTGATTGCCTGCCTTATTATGAACCCCACAATCTACTCTCAACAGGAAAAAAAATAAATAAATCTTACAGCGCGGCGGTGATTAAAAGACAGGTACCATTTTTATAACAGTACGTTTCCAAGGCAACGCTTAGTGGCCTCATGCCCCCTGAAGGTCTTGAACAATTTTTATGTTCTCAGCAAAGGGCACCATTTTTCTCTTGTTCTTCCATCACGTATCATAAGATCCGTTCTGAACATTTATCACGTCCAAAAGCACTTAAACTCGGTGGGTTTAAATTCAACTTTATAAGCTTTTTGCATATTTCCAGTCCTGTTAAATTTCCAACACTTGTGGTTTATAACTTAAGAGGTCTGAAGAGAAAGAGAAGAAGAATATTAACTCATAGTTTGGGGTCGTATTATAACATGGGAGTCTTGTGGTGTTGCAGTATTGTGGTGCTTTATACAGTATAACAAACCAGTATCACTCCTTATATACTGCCGTTGTCTTGTTGGGACTGTTGTATTCATTTACCACTGAAATAATAAGTTTATTATTATAGAATTTTATTATATTTATTGCTTGTTTTAGGTGCACAAATAGGGATGAAGAGGAGTGTTTTTCTTTTATTGGGGGAGCTCTAGAGTACCATAGATTAAATAGCTATAGTTGTTTATAAATTAACGATTCACGTGCTGTAATTTGTGACTGTTATTGAGCTTTGTTTTCTTAAAACAAGTGGAAAAAGATTATTTCAGTAGGTTTACAACTCTAGTCGACTTGTTTCAAGAGATTAAAAAAAAAAAGGTTGACAGAGTGATATTAAATTAATCATTTGTCACTTTTCAGGCAAAAATTTGCCAAACATTTGCTTCTTAAATGTGTGTATTTTTCTGCCTTTTTGTGTTTTATATTATTTTAATTTGCATCTCTTTTGATTTGGGCCTTTTTTTAGACAAAACTCTGGAAATTGTGATCTGCCTTTTCACATTTTTTTCATATTTTATAGACAAAACAATTAATTGAGGAAAAAAATGGCAGATGAATCGATGCTAAAATTCAGAAAAAAACAAATCAAATTATTTCAAATTTTTCTTTTTTCACTTGTTTTCAGAAAATAAGAATGTAAGGACTTAATAATGGACCAAAATGACTTGATAAGATGCATACGTTAGATGATTTATTAATAATATAGCCATAGTAGTACTGTATATACAGCCTTCAGAGAAGTATTGTTTGATAGGTGCTATGGGAGACGGGGGATCACGTTACTAATCCTCTCTGTTGTAGCACTAACATCCTGCAGGTACAGATTTCAACGAAGCTCATTTTATTTGACGGTTTGGAAGTATCATTTGTATAAAACAAATCTTTAAAGCATCTGTGGTACACATTTACACTTAATTCCACCAGTAACACCAGTATGTGTTTGTCACAATCCACAGGAAGCACGTGACTAACACACAAACACACTCACAGATGTCTTTTAGCTGTGTTGGTAGAAGGTTTAATAAGAGGGGAAACCGTATGTGATATTATGGGAATGAGGTGTGTTACAGGTCCATGTTGGATGCTGAAGTAGAAAGGTCGGACGCAGAGTGAATGTGTAGAATCACAAAGAGCACACACACGCACGCACACACACACACACGTTAGTATTAGAAGAGGGGTTAAGATGTTTTCAAGGTTAGTGTGCAGAGTATAAAAGTCACAGACAAAGCAGAGCAGTATTTGCCCTTAATGTGGTTTCCACCGTCTGTTTTATCTCCTCCCCTGCCGAGCGTTGATCGATTTATTTTATTTTCTCTACAGTCATCATCTTACAGCGTTCCTCGGTTTCACCCTGTTGATTCTTGGAATTGCATCATTACTGGTTTCTGTTGTGGTTCTTTGCTATCGACCCAAACTAGTTTGGAACTCATTTATTTCTGAGCTTTTGTTGTTTTTCTTCTTTCTTTTTTTCCCCCTCCCCATGTCATCTCACTCACTCTCAGCCGTTCGGTGCCTGCACTGTTTATCAGCAGTTTTGACGGTTCTGCAGCTCAGAGATGCTGAGCGTCGTGAGGCTTCCACATCAAATAGATCGATGCTGGTGTCGCCTTTCTGAATTGCATTTTTTTATTTTGAAGTTATCAATTCCCAAAACCCAGAAATCCTCCAGACCACATCACTGTTATTTTGAAGGCTTTTTGTCCCGTATACTCCTCAGTGGGACAAACAGATTCAGGTTGTAATTATCAGGAAAACTGGGCACTTTTCTTATGTCAACTTTTAAAAGGAACATATTGAAGGATGTTTGAAAACTTGAAATAGAGAGCAGAGACGGGATAAAACATTTGACACAAGAATTCAAAACAGGATTTGAAAGAGTCATTGGTGCCTTTTTATTAAAATGTTTTATACAACAACTTCTTTTGATATAATGCTCTGTTTGTTCCTTGTCTGTTCAAAAAAAGACAACAAACTACTCTTAAAACGTATAAATACTTATTTGTTCTTTGCTGTGTTTCAGTTGTAATTTGCTCCTTTGTTCTACTAGACTTGTGTAATAAATTAAGCTTTTATAAGTGTAATAATTGTCACTGGAATCATTCAAGTATCTTAAAACAGACTGGATGCCTTTTTTTGTCATTCGTAGTGTGATCAATAGCAGTTTATACTGACAACTAATGACTATTTTTAATTCAGATATCTTGTTTTATCAGACCAACAGTCCAAAACCAAAGATATTCAATTCACTGTCACGTATGACAGACAAAAAATTGCATTTTTCCATTATCAAAATAGCTGCTGATTGATTTTCTGTCGACCGATTAATCGACTTGTCATTACAGCTCTACTGTTATATAACATCCGACAGATATGCAACTTTTCATCATGTCTATCTTGCAAAATCTTAAATTTATTGTCTTTGAGTAATGAGTGAATATGTTGTGTTTGTTGGCAGACGTTGCAGATCCCTCATTTTAACGCCAGTGTGAGCAGTGTGTGTGAGAGACCAGCAGAGGGCAGGACACCACAGTAAAAGTGTGTCCTTCAGTTTGAGCAGCTCATTGCTCCTTTATCTGCTGATCAGATTTTTATTCCCCCAAAAAAATAAATGGGCTGCAGTGCTGCAACAGTGTGTGTGAATCCCCAAAGATTTAATCTGCAGAAAACCAACTCAGGTGAAAAAACCCACTGCAAAACTGGTCAAGATTTCAGTCCGATATTCAGCCTTCAAACCAGATTGTTCTTAAATCGTGTGAGATCCTTCGACTTGTTCCCGGTGAAGATGTTTTGTTTAAGGCTGCTTTGAACTAAAGGTCAATACCCTGAGTTAAAACATGCAAAATAAGGCCTGTCACTGCAGAAAAACTGACGTGAAATGATTTTTAACTTCTCACTAAAAACTTGCAGGATGCAGGACGCCTTGTAGATTAAATCAGTCGATCTCAATCTATTTTCCTTGAAGCCCCACTACTTGTATCTAAGTAGATACACGTCATCACCCTAAAAACTGCAATTCCTTGAGCAAAATCCTCAATTTGAATAAAGTGATTCAGAGTATTAAATCAGTTCGTCACTTAGTTTTAAAATCAACTTTCTTTAACAAATAGAACTCGTCAGTTTCGTCAACATAAATAAAGTGATGACGTCTTGAATGCAGAAACGTAATAACGATCTCAATTTATTTACTATAATAGCGTTCGAGCCGAAATAGATTGTTTTATTATTGTGGTTAAATAAAAGTAATTTATGGTGTTGTTAGATTCCTGCTAGACTGCCACGTTACGCTGCGGAGCCTTCTTTGTGTGCGTCAAGCGGGAGAGCAAATGGGTTTTTGACCACAGTGAAAATGTTGTTTTTGAAGGCTAATCGCCAACAAATATGGATTGAATGTGTCGTTAGATTTTGCTATTAAGTAGCAACAAAATATATCTTTTTAAATAGTTTTGTATGCAGACTTTTGTGTAAATTATCCAGTAAACGTGTCATGATTTAATCTATTTTTTTACAACCTCAGATCAAATAAATCCTGGTGCACCCCCTTGTGATCTTTGGTGCTCGGACCCCAAGTTGGGAACCACTGGATTAAATGAATTGTAAAATGTGGGGGGGTTTTTTCAGTGCAGTTCGCCCCAGTGAGATATTTGAAGTGTGAATTATTAAAACATTTTGACTTGAAAGCTGCAGGCTGCACACAGTTTAGTTCAAAGAAATGTTATTTCATTGTGGCACCTCTTTTCTCCATCAGGTTGTATAGATTAGTATGCTATGGTTTGAGTTCACCATCTTTAATGCCTTACAGGATGGATTGTAACGCATACAGAGTGGCTTATTATTATTAACAGTGGACACATACCAAAATGAATCTGCACTGGAAGAAATAATTACCATAAAAAAAATCAATATCCTGCATACGAGCATTATATGACGAGGTGGAAGATTAAAAAGGAAAGTTTCCCGCTGCAAAGCTCTAATAGGGGTTCCATTTTAAAGATGGCCTCATTTCCAGCTCTTATTATAGTCATATCCCATATCTAACCAGGCTGGAGACTCGAGTGCTTATTAAAAAAGGTTCATTCTGAAACCACAAATGGAGCCCTTAAGGATAACAGGGACAAACACTACAGAGTGTACTAATCCTATCTGGCCCAGAATCTGCTTGTAGACACTAGAAGAAACAATAAGCCAGACACGAGTCCTCCAAGTGTTTTCATCCCCCCCGGTACACCAGAGGAGGTAGAGAGAGAGAAAGAGACAGAGAAAGGGATGATAGCATTACTCACAATCCATTACCACTCCCTGGAGACGCTCTGCATACAGAGTGATGGAGGGAGGGTGGTGGAGGTGGAGGTGGTGAGGAGGAGGAGGAGGGGGTTGGTAGTGTGAGGTAGAGAGAAGGGTTTGGTGTTGGAGGGTGTTTGTTTGCTGGAGGCCCGGCGGTAAGGCAATATGAAACTTGATTATTCCTTTTCAATAACCATCTGCTGAGGATCCCGTGGAGACGTCGCAGGATGCTGATTAGTTCGTCAAAAATAATAGAAGGCTCTTGAATAGCCTTGTTAAGATGTCTAACTTTAAGAACAGACGGCAGCCCGAATCATTGTTCGCTCTGAAGCACGATAATGATGGATTGACTGATGCAGAGGGATGCTCCTGAGCAGTTTTTGTTTTTTTAATCAACTTTGTTTATTTTTAAGGGCAGACAATATACAAAGTGCTGGAGTAACAATACACGAAGATATATTTTTTTTTCAGACATTAATACAGAGTATGTACATTTAGTATTTACACTTAAAGGCATCACAGCGGTTTGTACACTCAGTATTTCACCCTCTAACTGACACATTTGGTTGAATTTAAAGGGTAACTTTGGTATTTTTCAACCTGTACCCTATTTTCTCATGCGTTTGTGTCTAAGTGACACTTTTTTAATTTGGTCCAGTATTGAGGTAAAACGCTGCAGCTGCCAGCCGCTAAATGGGCTGTAATGTAATCAATTGGGGCAACCGGGCACCGTCATTTTACGTCACTAAAAGTGCTTGTTTTTGCCACTGAGAGGCTCAGATTGTTATTATAAGTGTCTGACAACATTATGGAAAGGACCTTACAGAGAAATAAAACATTTTCTTTACCTTTCAGTTTCTTACTGTGTCATGTGACTTGTTGCCGGAAGAGACAACGGTGGAAACGTGAGTGAGAGTGGAGAGAGGAGTGCCACGAGACACCGGCGTTGTCAGAGTTTGTTGTGTTAGAATACAGAAAGCGTAGCTTAGTGTTATTTTAAAGATTTTCAATGACATGGCTGAATATTTAGATGATTTCGACAATGTGGAGGCGACGCAACATTTCAGAACGAGACTTCTGCGAGCGAGACACACAGACTGGATCAAGCGAAAGGTTAGAAAATAATTTTATTTCTCTGTAGAGTCCTTTCCATAATGTTGTCAGACTCTTATAATAACAATCTGAGCCTGTCAGTGGCAAAAAAAAGCACTTTTAGTGGACGTAAACTGACGGTGCAGGTTGCCCCAAATGATTACATTACAGCTCATTTAGCAGCTGCAGCATTCTCCCTCAATACTGGACCAATCCTTTAAAGGGCACATATCATGTGCATTAGAGCTCCTGTCTCTTTAAGAAGCCCAGTCTGATTGGCTTGAGAGAAACATATGGTGCACCTTTGTAAAGGTAGTTCTCAAGCTGTGAGCGGTATATTCTAATGAGCCTGTTTGTGACATAGGAAGGGGAGCCAAATCTGAATGGCTTGTTGAATCACGTGTTTTCTGATCTAGACAGGCCACAACAAACTGACTGGGTTGTTTTATTTCACAGTGTGTGAGTTGGTAGACACTCCAGATACCCAAATGTATGTGCACAAGCATTGAAAAGATTTTCATGATATGTCCCCTTTAAAAAAAGATTTCCATAGAAGTGGCCTCACCTCCAGTGTCTGTTTCAGAGCCATCTGTTGCTCTCCTCCTGGAGTTTCACCCACTTTAATCCATCTGTTGCCTCTAAAACCATCTCAGTGTCACCTCCCCACCATCTTGCCCCCTTACCAAATTTCAAGGCAGTGCTTTTGATTTTGATTTTGTTACCGTAGCATGTTAAACATCACTAATGTTGTACAAAAAGCCACTCCTGAGTGTCGCAGGCAGGCCACAGGTCAAGCTGTTGTTCTTTGGAAGTATTTTTTTTGTTCATACTTGACAGCAAAACTGACAGCATTAAATGTAAACACACACTTATATGACATTTTGTTCTTGAAAAATACTCATATGATACACTGGATTTGACACAAACAAGCTTTTGAAGGTTTTGATTGTACAACTTTGATATTTTATATACATTTACTGAAAGCCTTTTTAATAACCTCCCATATCAAAACTTATCCAAAATCAGTGACTATACTGTACAAGTGACTGTCTGCTGCGCCCAAATCTGAAAAATCGGTTTCCACTTTTGACTCATGATGTGAAGTGCCCTCTCTTG
Source organism: Sebastiscus albofasciatus (assembly GCA_916701655.1). Classification (NCBI taxonomy): domain Eukaryota; kingdom Metazoa; phylum Chordata; class Actinopteri; order Perciformes; family Sebastidae; genus Sebastiscus; species Sebastiscus albofasciatus. The sequence goes on from CAKAOI010026596.1 coordinate 17,685, forward strand.
TAATCATCCGTTTCATTTCCTAATTGCCTTTCAACACGAGTGTTGCTTGTAGAGTCGTATAAAATGTACCACGGCTCAGCTCAGAGCCAAAATCCCCCGTCAAGCCATCATCTGAGATCTGCACTCCCAGCAACATAAAGCCCGTATACAGTTACTTCAACACTTATCCATGCATGTCCCTCCATCTGGCTGATCCCACTTCAGATAAACATTAAACACTTTGGTAAACATTTGACAGGTTTCCAGGGGAGGACGGGGCAGTAAACAGGGGTCGGGGGTCGAGCCGGGATGAGGCAAAACTTAAAGGGAAAGGTCGCTGCAGATGGTTCGTCCATCAGGCATCGAGGCTGGAAAAGCAGCAACTGAGACACATTTTTTAAACTCAAACCAAGAGGAACCTGTTTAAAGTAATCACCCCTGATTAGAGTAATGAAATTAAAGGAACAAGTTTCAGGTTTCAAATCAAAACCTCAACCTCCCCAGCCTCTGAACTGTGCTCCCCGGTTGGTTTCCGGCCCCTTCAGCCCAGGATATCCAGGTAAACCGGCGGGTTCTTGACCAGGGCCAGCAGGCGGCTGTGGATGTCCTTGATGACCATCCTCTGCTGGGGCTCTCTCTGCCAGCAGCCCTGCATCAGCAGGTACACCTCCTTGGGGCAGGTGCGTGGCCTCTCCAGTTCCCGTCCCTGCGTGATGCATTCGATGGCCTGTTGGGGAGGGAATTTAAAAATAACGTTATATTAAAGGGACTATTTGTAACTTTCAGAAATGCTTCTTAACAGCGACACCTGTGGCCGTGAAATCAACGAAAGTCAGTGTCGGGCTCGCGCTTGTGCTCGCTCTAAATGAACATGAACGAGCATCGCTCAAAACAGTGAGGCTACACACGTCAGCTAAAACCACAATATCACACTATATTTCAGCTGCTTGGCAGTAATGTTAGCTGACCAGACCAAGGTCTCTCCATGAATCAATGCTGATACTGTGTTTGCTTCTCCTGCCCCAGCGAGAAGGCAGAGGAGACGAGACAGCGGCCACACGCGAGCGCGCATATGCGAGCGCGCATAGCGCTTAGAAAGTTACAAACAGTCCCTTTAACAGGATATATGGAGTGCTGCAGGAATGAGTCCTAAAACCCGATAATGAGTAAATGTTTTAGCACTTCCAGTTCTGATAAATCAAATGAGAAGTCGGCTCATTTTCTCAAAGACTTCTATACAATCAGACTTCTTTTAGCAACCAGAGGAGTCGCCCCCTGCTGGCTGTTAGAGAGAATGCATCGGCTTCACTTTTCAGACCCCGGAGTTGCCCACTAGTGGTATTAGAGGAAAAGTCAGGTTGTCTGGGAATTATGAATGACTGTACAACATTTAGGGCTACAGTCGATGTTGAGATATTCCACTGGATAAGTGAAAACGTTGACCTGCTGGTGGTGATACATTTAAATTCTCAGTGTACTAAAATTAATTCAGAGAGAATTTGTGAATCAGTGGATGCTAGATCAAGGATTTTTGAACAAACAGATACTTTTTGGCCCAACAACCTCCGTATCTACAGTTTTACAGACAGGTGTCCATTAGCGGAGACCTCGGGGACAAATGAGAGAGCAGCCAAAATATGAATATCCTCCAGCTCAGACACTAATGGCTTTGATGGGCTGATTGAGTTCACACGCTCTTGCTGCTCAGTGAATAAATCACTGTGGAGGACAAGAGAGAGAATTTCACTGTGCTCTCCATTTGAAGGGTTACGGACTCAATCTCATCCCCATTGTTAACCTCGGCTCGATCCGATGAACAGAAGAGGTCTGTCAGCGCTGAGCCAATTCACACCAAAATGACCCGTCAGTCAGCCGCACGGCTCGACACAAAGACTCACGACGGCCGCACCAAAATGTCGGCCGTTGCCACGGCATGCGGAGTCAGTATTTTGGGATGATTTATCACCGCCACTGCGTGTTTAGGCAACATGATAATTCCACCTGTCCCTCATTGGCCGAGACAGATTAGGCTAACAAGGTTAAAGCTCATTGGCCCGGGGCAGAAATGAGATTAGAATTGAGTGCCGGGGAAAAGTGATCTACCCTTCTCTTGAAAGGAGAGAGGGTTTGGGCCTGTAATAGCACCGCTGTGGTCGCAGTGGAGTCCCACTTCTTGGTGCTCTAGCTGAAAAGGCTAGACTGGACTGCCGTTAATTACTATGAATTTATTGATTAGTTTAAGAGTGCAGAGCGGTGAAAAACTTCAGCAACATATGCTCTGAAGTATCCGCGACTGCAGGGAAAATGTTTTTGTTCTGCAACTTTGAATTATGTAAAAGCAACAAACAATTTCAGGCTGCTGTTGACAAATGTGTTTGCAAAAAAATGTAGATTTTAAGCAGTTATATAATCTAATATTAAAAGTAAAAATTGTACTAGTAAATATATGGAATTATTTTTACAGCAACTCCTACAAGCGATGAGTGATTGTGTGGATTTGTAATCTTAAAAATTACACATAATATTACAAAATTAACAACAACAATATTTGTTTTTTAATATTACAAAATTATTATAACAATTAACAATAACAAATTTGTCTCAAGATTTGTGGTTCTCGATAATAAATGTGAATTCTGTAAAAATGAAGAAACAATCTCTTTTATGAATGTCAGAACACATCAGGACTCTGGGAGAAAATGAGGACTATTTTGACGCTCAAAACAATCATTCAATTAAGCTGGAAGCCAATGATGTAATATTAAACCATGAAAACAACATTTTATTCATTTTTTGGGGGGAAATTTCACATCCATAAAGCCAAGTTCTTAAGGTCTCGCCCATCATTTCAACTCTTGAAAGTGAGTCCATCCAAATTATAATCTATAAGAAATGTGCTCATATACTAAATTTGCTCGGCGAAATCTGATTTATTGCCTGCATTCTCTGTTAAGTTATTATTTATATAATTTATTTTACATTCCTTTTTCCTCTTCCCTCCTTTTTATTTCATTATTATTTTTTAATTGTTTCTTATAATAATAATAATAATAATAATTGTAAAGAGTCAGTATGATGCCTAATGTTCTCTGTGTTATTATATCGTCACACATTGTAATTGTTGATTTCTACAATAAAGAAATGTGAAAAAAACCAGCTGAGTATGTGCAGGCTGGTTAGGTTGCTCTCTATAAGCAGAATGAATTGTTGAGGAATGTGTCAATCATGCTGCACCTGCAGACATGTCCCGCCCCCTTTGCTCTAACGAACCAATAGTAGCCTGACCTACTGACATCACCCCAAAACAAATGCCATGTGAGAGGATAAGAAGTTAATGCAGCATGTCTAAACAACCCAAATTACCAACCACCATTGGTCTAGAAGAGGCAGCAGGTGTTAACAGTTACTGCTTAGAGTCCAGGTATGAACAGGAAAGCTTTATTTGCTCTCTCGGTGTTTAAGTTGCTGATAAAAGTTGCTTGTGCACATTTCATGTGTGTGTATGCATACTGCGTCACTGGTATCTGACATTAGAAATATGGAATATATCATATATATATATAATACCTGAAATTTTAACCTGCCACAGACAACATTGACCCTGTATTTGGCAGGTGGTATAGGGGCTAATTTCATCCCCTGCATTTGACACACATGAGAAAGTGAGATTTGCACTGGTATTGTTTCCTTTGATGAGCAGAAATTGGATTAAAGGGACTGTCTGTAGCTTCCTACAGGTGTAAATCATTGTGTGTCGGTGTCCCATGCGCGTTCAGACTCAGACTCCAACACAAACTACACGGAAGCACCAAAACCTCAAAGTTGTATCTAGTGAAGCTCGTCTGTTAAACAGTGTTGGCCGCAGTCGGAGGACGCAGGGGAGACCGTAGCTTTGGTCTGCAGGGCCGGAGTCTCTGCTGCTCCTCTGCCTGCTTGCCTTCACTCACACACCGTGCTCGTTCTCGCTCCACCTCACGTGCATGCGCGCACACTACACACTGCAGAAGAGTTAGTTTAGCTGTGAGAATATCTAGTGAATGTACAGTGGACGTTTGTGCAGAAATAACTGCAGACCTGTTTGGTGCTTTATTTGCATATGGATCAGCAAAATGCCGGTGTTATGCTGAAGTCTGCAAATAGAGGGGCGGCATTATTGTTTTTCGCGTATAGCCGCAGACGTGCATGCACCGGTTCTGTCAACTGTAGAAGGTCAACAGCAGGTCCCTGTAGTTTCATCTGTCCACTTTAAAGGGACACTTCACCTAAATCACCCCCAAAAAAAGATTTAGCCACTCAGATAGTTTCAGTTTCATTTGTTGAGGTTTGGAGATCAAATTCAATTACCCCATGCCAAAATAAATTTCTGATAGACAGGAAATCTGAGCACACAGTGTCAAGTTAAAACCTAAGAGTGAAATACTAAACTTGGTCCACAACAGAGAGAAAGCACTCTGTCAGGAGAGAACTGTCTGGGTGGAGCCATGATCCATCCAATCCTGCCGTGGTAATCAACCTCCAAATCTGGATTTGAATGCTTTGTTTTTTTATTATTTTTATGTAATAATAAAGTATAAATCCCCAAATAGTAATAATCCCACAACATCATTCATTATTCATATTCAGCATTAATTATTATTAGTTATTCTCAGATGGATATCACTGCTTGTTGTGTGTAGAGGTGCGTGTGTTTGTGCAGTAGTGTGGCAGCGGCGCTGTCCCGGGGAATGGAAAGCGGGAGATTCAGACAGACAGACAGACGAACATGTGAACCTGCCGCGCTGCGTCGCGCCTCGAAGCCTCAGATACCTTCAAATATTTCTCACGGAAGCTTCGAAGCCCAAAAAATGGTATTCGGGACAGCCCTAATTTAAAGTACCAGATCCTTTGTAACTGTGCAAAAACTAAACATCCATCCTTGGACTCAGAGAAAAAGTCGCTACTTCAGCAACACGGACAGTGCCGTGGATTTAGGGCTGCAGCTAACGATTATTTTCGTTGTCGATTAATCTTTTGATTCTTGATCTTTATTAATCAATTAGTTGTTTGATTTATAAAATGTCAGAAAATGGTGAAAAATGTCGATCAGTGTTTCCCAAAGCCCAAGATGACACACTCAAATGTCTTGTTTTGTCCACAAAGATATTCGGTTTACTGTCATAGAGGGGTAAAGAAACCAGAAAATATTCACATTTAAGAAGCTGGAATCAGAGAATGTTTTAAATGAAACCAATTATCCCGATTAATTTAATAGTTGACAACTAATGGATTTATTGTTTCAGCTCTACATGGATCTATCAATACACAGCACAGAGAGAGCTACTTCTGAAACGTACTGCGTTGCGTCTGGTGGAATCACAAGCATTGTCTAGAAGGAGGCTCCTAACTTGCACAAACCTCAGTCAGATAAAGGATCAGAGAGTCCGGTAGACTCATCCTCCCTCAAATCGCCTACTGCTTGGAACAGAGTATGTCGTGTGGTCCTCCTTTTAAAACGAAAAACGCATTTTTATGGACATGGACGACACTCCGTTAGCTGCGGCAGAGCTTCATGAGAGCTGTATTTTTATGTTTGGTCACAACATAATCTTTGTTTGACTTTGTTGTTGCTGTAGAAGATGCCGATTTGTCATAGAATATGGAAAGTAAACCTCGGGAACAGGCTTAATGTTTTCAGAAAGACATGAAAGAAATGCTGAATAAGAGAATGAGTTACTACTCTTGTTTCGTGGTCAGGTGTCAGATATCTCAAAGCCTGGACAAATATATCTGCATAGCTAGATACCACAAAAGGTAAATGAGAAAATATACCTCTTTGTAATTTGGGTGAACTGACTCTTTCAATGAGACATGTTTGTGTGGGTGTCTCTCTTGGCGATAAAAAAGATCTATTAAAATGTTCCCTTGCAACAAGAAAGACTGAATTATGTTCCAGTAGCAGATAAAGTCTTATTGACTATCAAAGTTAGTGATAAACTTTCCGTCCCAACCCACCTCACTGTTGGACAGCTGGTACCAGGGCTGCTTGCCGTAGGTGAAGATCTCCCAGAGGACCACGCCGAAGCTCCAGATGTCGCTCTCCGTGGTGAATTTCCTGTACATGATGCTCTCCGGGGGCATCCAGCGGATCGGCAGCATCGTACGTCCACCCACCTGAGGAGGAGGAGGACGAGGCGACGTATGTAATGTTTCATCATTATTGCATAATAGAAGTCTCGAGGTGAACATTTAACCATTTTGTTTTGTTGATGTAATTAAGCAGAAGTACAAATGTTTTTAAGAATATTCTCAAACACATTCAGCCTTGAACCACCTGGAACGTCTGGAGTTTCAACATCCAAAATAGCTTCAATTCATAGTAGTTTAATTGATATAGAATGGACCCACAGCCACCAAAAGCAAAATGATTCGCAAGGCCAAACATTAGGACTGAGAAGAAAGTGTTTTTCATCTCCAAAATCTCTCTTTCTCTTTTCCAGCCACTTACCCGATAGTAATCTGTGCTGTAGATGTCTCGGGACATGCCAAAGTCTCCGATTTTGACCACCAGGCCCTCCCCCACCAGACAGTTGCGGGTTGCCAGGTCGCGGTGGACGAAGTGCAGCGATGCCAGGTAGACCATGCCCGAGGCGATCTGGGCGGCGATGTGCAGCATCTGAGGCAGAGTGAGCTGACCCAGCGGGGGCATCTTCGTCTCCTCCAGGATACGAGCGTCGGGGCCGTGAGCTCTACAGGCGACACATGAGGAACACGTGACTGTCTTGGTTCCTACTTTTCTTCCAGATTATTTTAATGTGTATGTTTGTGCTTCATTAGACAGATGACAGGGAAATAATGTGAGATGAGAGAGAGTGGTGGAAGAAGTATTTAGAGCCTTTACTTGAAAGTACCAATGCAACAAGGTGAAAATACTCCATTTCAGTTAAGAGTTCTGCTTCAAACTCCTACTCAAGTAAAAGTACACAAGTATTATCAGCAAAATGTACTTAAACTATCAAAGTAAAAGCAGTTGTTCTGCAGAAAAATGGCCCCAGTGAGGGATATTGTATTATATATGACATTATTAGATTGTTATTGATATACAAGCAACATTTTACTGTTGTAGCTGGTTGAGGTGGAGCTGGTTTTAACTACTCGGTCGGGCCCCTCCAAAGGGTCACAAGATAAATTTGAGGGGCAGTGAGATGATGAATGGGGTTGGAAAGAAGTAAAAACAAAGTTGTGACACATACATTTGTATAAGTTTAGAAGAGAAATGTGTCTTTGGTGGAACTGTGAACATGAAAAATAACAAGAGGCTCCAACGAGACACTGCTTTTTTTAGTACACAAGCCAAAAAGATTACAAACCACCGGTTGAATCTGTAATAACACTCTTTTTTTAAATGTTATTTTAAAAGACTATCATGTGTTTTTAATGTAAAATCTTAATCTGAAAGGTAACAGCTGTCAAGTAAATATAATGGACTATAAAATACAATGTTGTCATCTGAAAAGTAGTGGAGTAGAAGTAAAAAGTAGCTTTAAATGGAAGTACTCAAGTAAAATACCTCAAAGTTTAACTTAAGCACAGAACTTGAGTAAATGTGCTCAGTTCATTTCCACCAGTGGACCCGGAGTGTAGCAGTTACTTCCAGGCAGTATTATTTCCACCACTAAACTGTCGTGAGGATGGTCCGGTCAAGCACCATTTGCATTAGATTAATACCAGCCGTGTGTGTCATCTTGGTAAAATGTGGTCCTGGAGACACCTACTGCAGTGGGACGTATGACGGAGGCGGTGTGGAGCACTTTGCCAGGTGTTTATATGTCTGTCTGTCTGTGGAAGGATTTTGTCACTGCGATAGCGTTGCAACCGCGCAAGATGCAGTCACGAAACTTAACAGGTGTGCAGTTGAGATCAAAATGAAGGAAGGTTTGAAGATGGGCTTTTTTCTTTAGTTGAATTAGTTAAACGTACATGTGTCACTGCAAAAACTACGTAAGCAGTATAGTCTTATATTCATGTAAAATCTAGTCGTCTACTTAATTAAACGGTAAAAAAAGGCACATGGTTCTAGAAAATTCTTCAAACTAATTGAGTGAGCCCTTTTTAACGAGGACTCAGCTTGTCTATAATGGATTATTTGTAATTTCAGAAATGTCATTGCCCTTTTCAAAAGCTACTTTTGAGGTCAGATGGGTTTGTAGTGGTTTTGCTTATCACCAATGGCAGATGACAGAATATTTTCCTTATTGGTTTTCTTCTCTGCACTGGAGCTGAACTCCGGACCACTGTGCAGTGTAAAGGGGACTGTATGAACACACATTTCCATTTGTAAAGAACAGAACATGCTGGCCTCTGCTATTCTTCTCTGTTTCTATTGGCTGTTCAGATTAATCAAATGCTGGGATTTGGGCTCCCAGTATGTTGGTAACTATGGCATCAACCTTGGGTGACCTGAAGGACAATGACCTCCGCATGCAATCTGCAGATTGAACATTGCTGACATATATGAGCTCTTGAGAGCATTACAGACATGGTCGGCGTGACCACGCCATAATAAAACCATTTAACAGTGACGGTTAATAGAAAACATAAGGCTTGTAATACGCCTACAATTGATTTGCAATAATGCAATTCGGAGATGCAGAGCACATTGACTCTCGGTTGTTCTTGTGGATCATAAACACCCACTCTCACGTCAAACTCCGGCCTAAATGAGCAAATCACAGATGATGTCTCCATCCATCCTAATATCTCTCCTCTCCACTTTGTCCCCTCCTTACAAAGGAAGTTGTCTATACAATCACTATTAGTTTAAAAGGCAGGTGGCAGGGTGGGAAAGCAGCTGCATTGTGGGGGCCCTCAGACGTTTCACCCATTCTGTCTGCTGGAAATGTGATTTCCATCCATTGGTGAACATATATCTCAGGCAAAGTCTGTGTGCACGCATGTGTGTTTGTGTGTTTTCATTCCCAATCTGTCTCCTGTGGAGGACACCTGGCAGACAGCATCAACTGCGTCTGCTCTAATAGATCTGTCAGATGGTTTCCCAGGTGCCAAGTGAGCTCTAATAGGTCAACGCTGTCTCAGTCCTCAGTGACTCCTTCAGCTCCCTCCACAGGTTTCTAAACTTTGTGTTTAGATTACAGTTCAAGTGATTCAAATAATGCATTTTAAAGGTTTTTATATAATTCTGTAGCTTCCCAGTGGTGTTCCTTCTGTGTTCAAATCCCAACATTCACATTTTGGTTGAAGTACGTGTCATATGTTTTAGCGTCAAACTGAAGCCGTTATATCGCTCTCTTCAGAGCCACCAGACTCCATTCACAAAAATAGTAATTATACCTTGCAGAAAATGAGAGTATAAATCCCGCCCTTCAACACTTGTCCGTCACCATGTTGCAAAACAATTCAAGTGTTGATATGAACCGCTTCTTAAGACCGATAAGCTCAGATCTTGTCCATTTCTGCTTAAAGCTTCAGTAGTCAGTATATTTTTGGCATCATTGGGCACAAATCCCATAATAACCTTTCAGCATATTGTAATTCAAGTGTTCTGAGAGATAACTAGACTTCTGCTCCTCATGGCTCTGTTTTCCGGCTTTAGAAAATCTAGCCCATGACGGGAGACTTTGACCAATCACAGGTCATTTCATTGAGAGAGCGTTCCTATTGTGGCGGCGTCACAAACTTTCTAATTTTACAGCTAAACAGTACACTACAAGATGATTCAGCAAACATCTGAGGAGAGAAATAGGCATTAACGTAACATAATATTGATTCATATTTGATCAGCGCTGCCTAGTTTGACCGTTTGGTCGGAGTTTGTGAGTGATTGACAGCCGGCTCTCATAGACGGCAGATGGACAGCAGACCTCAGATCAGCTCTGACTGCTTGTTTTCCTTCGGTCTGTGAAATCCTGCAGATGCCGTTAGGAGCACCGGAGGACACCGGAGGTAACAGAGGCACATTCACTTTACTTTCAGTTTACCTGTTTCATATACTACTGTCACGATATAGCGACCGTTTTATAATAATAACTTGTTTTAATCATATTTGCTCCGATCTCGCCGCCTTCAGCTTTAAGTGCTGAATGTGATTATTTACTGCATCCATCAGTATTCAAATTAAATCCTGCAATTCACTCTTGTAAATAATATATTTGCCCCGCGCCTTGATATGTTGTGAATCCCATTTGCACCAAACAAGAGATGTGACTGGGAGGCAACAAGATTTTCTCATTCTTCTATACAAATCACCGTTGCCTCCGTTTTCTGTGACAGTCGGGTGACATAAACTGTAAGTGGAGGAAAAAGGAGGAGAAGGTCTGGAGTAAAAACAAATCATAGCTGATATTAAGACGTGTTTGAGTCACTTTAGCAAAAGACAGCGGACAGTTTATCAACTAAGACATGTCAAATTTACGGGAGATTTAAAGTACAGACTATCTCTACGTCCCCAGATAATCTAAGCTTCTTGTAAATAGGACTTAAGAGACCTTAAAGTGCAGCGAAGCAGCAGCATCAATTTATTAGTCTATACAGTAAACACTTCCACAGCCGTCCTCATTCATGCATCTCTACTTAAACAGACAGAATCCACAGACACGCTGAGTGACCACTGGACCCACACAGTCCACCGACGTCAGCCGACTGGGTTTAACCCTTTAGGCACTCTGCAGCTCGCAGTGTCTTTAAAGAACCTGAGTCACTTATCGGTGTGTCCGAGTTCATATTTTCAACAGTTGTTGAAGTATTACCGATACTCAATACTCTCTCTCTCTTTATATACTCTTTACTTTTACTTTCATATATTTTTGTCTTTTTATATCGTCATGTTTCTTTTATATCTTGTCTTAAAGTCGATGTTCAAAGTCGATGAAATGAAAAATGCCTTTTTAACCCTTTAAAATCACATCCCGGTCATATTGTGCACCTATTTAACAATATATGCAAATAAATGACAAAAATATATATTTCCTTGTATTCTGATATCAAAATTAGGGCTGTCAATCGATTAAAATATTTAATCATGATTAATTGCATGATTGTCCGTAGTTAATCGTGATTAATCGCACTTATCAACATGGGAGTGGACAAATATGCTGCTTTAAGCAAATGTATGTTTATATTTATTATTGTAAATTAATTAACAACACAAAACAATAATAGATGTTGTCCAGAAACCCTCACAGGTACTGCATTTAGCATAAAACAATATGCTCAAATCATAACATGGCAAACTGCAGCCCAACAGGCAACAACAGCTGTCAGTGTGTCAGTGTGCTGACTTGACTATGACTTGCCCCAAACGTCATGTGATTATCATAAAGTGTGCATGTCTGTAAAGGGGAGACTTGTGGGTACCCATAGAACCCATTTACATTCACTGATCTGGAGGTCAGAGGTCAAGGGACCCCTTTGAAAATGGTCATGACAGTTTTTCCTCACCAAAATTTAGTGCAAGTTTGGAGCACTATTTAGCGTCCTTGGCGACAAGCTCGTATGACATGGTTGGTACCAATAGAGCAATAGAGCTTTAAAACTGCAAAAAGGGCCATCACAATATCCTGAAGCCCAAGTAAAGATATTTTAATTGCTTGTTCTGTCTGACCAACAGTTCAAACCCAAAGATATTCAGTTTAATATCATAGAAGATTCAGAGAAATATCAAATATTCTCATTTTGGCAATTTATAAAAAAAAGTTATGGATACGTTTTCTGTCGATCGATTCATTGTTTCACTTCTCGTGTGGATAATAAACTTAACGATTGCTCCATTTCCCATTTAGCTGCTGGCTCACCTTCAGCAGGGATGGACAGTTGTGGGAATTGAACTCGCCATCATGAGCAGGTCTGCTGTATGTACGTACCTAAGAAATCGGTTGAGGTCTCCGTGCCTCATGTATTCGAACACCATGGCCAGCGGCTCTCCGTCCGTACAGACGCCGTAGAATCGCACAATATGCTGGTGCTGGAGCACCGTCAGCAGCTCCGCCTCTCTCTGGAAGTCCTGCCGGGTCGACTCGTTGGCGTCCTTTAGAGTCTGTGACCACACAAGGGGACGTGCATTTACATGAAGACGCAGGTTACTGGGCTTAAAGTAAAAGTAAAGATCTTAAATCAACAGCATTAAAAGCAACCGACAGTCAGGAGTCTGGTAGAAAAATGAAAGTAAAAGATGCTGCTGGAGGATTTGTGTGCATTAATGAGAAGCATTGGGCCCAGAATTCCTCGCTACGCCGCTGCTTATGAGTGATGATGTGTTCCAATAAAAGCACACGTCTGATTAATGGGATGATAAATCTGAGCAGAGCCAGATTCATTTTATTCGCTGCGGTTTGCATTAACCTGTTGTAACATGAGCTGTGTATTAAACCACCTGACCGTCCTCAACAAAGACATCTCACTCTGAAACCGCAGGGTGGTTTTCAGTGTCGCATAAGTGCAGTGTATTTACTTTTATTGGCACAGTATCAAGTTACTTTTTTAAGTACCTAACTTTAGGTTAAGAGGGGAAAGAGATGGGGGATGACATGCAATAAAGGTCCCCAACTGGACTGAGAGTGTTGCAGTTCATGCAGATAGAAACAGTAACTGGTTGCTGCTTAAATATAGCTATTATTTATTCTAAAAACCCAGGTACCGCTTTTCTCTTTTTCGGGATTAAACCACATTAATATTGAAAATTGGCATTGAGATAGTGAAGATTGACCGTGTGAATTCACTCACCTTGATGGCGACCAGCATCTTGTCGCTGTCGGGGCTGAGGTTGGCGCACTCTGCCAGGTAGACTTTGCCAAACGCTCCTTCACCCAGCTCCCACTTCAACACAATGTCCTGCCGTTTAATGTGCTGGACGCCTGAACGTTAAAATGCAGACAAGGGTTGAAAATCTGGGTGAAATGATGTCTTTGTTTGCAACAAAAGTTAATTATATTGGTTCAAGATTTCACCGCGTTAATTTACTTTGTTGTCCCTCATGAAATCCAGTCCACAACAACAACAAATATTAGAGGAATTCATTTAAAAAAATTACGGACACTGACAAAATCAACCCACATGAAAGTGTTCAGCGTAAATAATATCACCAAGAAACTGATATTTCTTTATATTTGGGGAAATGAGCATAATTGTGGTTTCAGTAACAAACCGTCAAACATCGCCAAAGTAGAAACAAGTTCAGCTGTAACACTCACACATGTCTTTCTCCTTGATGATGCCGCAGAAGTATTGTGGATTTTCTACAAAGCTGGACAAACCAGAGTCTTCATCTGAGGAAGGCGGGCTGGTTCCAAAGTTCATGAAACGAAGCGACACGGCCAGCTCATCCTCCGTGCCCAAAACTGATGAACCTAATGGAACGGGGAGGGATACAAACAAGCGAAACTGAGAGATGTGTACCCCTAATCAACCTCCGACCACTCGTGATTGCAGCGGCTATCAAAAAGAAATTCAGAACTCATTTTTTTCCCGTCGAGGAATCAATGTTCTCCGCTACCAACTTGGCTGCACATTTGTTGGTGCCATGGTGACAGATGATGACAAGCTCTAATAATCACCATCATCAACCACGCGGCAATCAGAACACATTGAACCAAAAGAAGGGGAAGGAAGTCTGAATGGCTAGCAACCCCTGACTACAGTGTGTATTAAAAGCCAAACAAGTGGGGCCCAAATTGTAAAACCCCACTCAGCAAGGCAAACCACAGAACCCCTAGAGTCCAACACGGTAGAAAATTGAACAACAAAGAGAGAGCACAGAAGCGATGGAGGGAAGGAAAGAGGAGCCAGGCCCTCTAGGAAGTGTCTAGGAAGGTAGTAGGAGACAGACGCCAGAAACTGTGTTCAGGTTAGGGCTGAACGATTGTGCAAAAATATCTAATTGAGATTATTTTGTGATATTAGAGAGAATGATTTTTACATCATTATTCTCATTTTCATTGAAAAACCAATTCAAATCATTAGAATGTGATTTGTGTGGGGATCTGTACAAAACAAAGATGTTTTCTTAAGTCTGTAGCATATGATATGTAGGTCAGGACGTCTCTGCAGCACCACGATATGTAATTTAAAATGGTATTTTGACACACATTTCACCTTTAACAAATATTGCAATTTGAAAATTTCAGTCGCCCATGTTGCGATTTCGATAAAACTTTGATTAATTGTGCAGCCCTAGTCCAGATACAACAAAAGATATTTTATTGACCAACAACTGGCACCATGCTGCACAGGTAGGCCAACCAAAAAGATGTACAAACAAAAGAAAACAAGTAAACAGTTAGGTGCTATTCGATATCCAGAGCATTAATATATCAGCAAACAACTATTGTCTATGTAAAGATATAGAGGAGTAATGTCTACCTGAGCAGAGAATGAAGTCACTCTCCCTCAGTGTGTGTTGTAATCAGAGCTTCATGCTTTGTTAACATAGCCGTGCTTTTAGTGCATGTCCGTGCGTGTGAGCGTGTCCTACTGGCTAGTAGGGGTATCAGAAAATATTGAGTATCGCAATATTATGTTTTGTGATACTGTTTAGATTCTCAAAAATAATGTATTGTATAAGCTGGAGTAGGCAGATCGGAGCAAATATGATTAAAAAAAAGTTATTTTTATAAAACGGTCGCTATACCGTTAGCTGCTAACCGCTGGCTCAGCCGTCGCCATGTTGAGAGCCGTACAGAGGCAATAGAAATGTTCCCAATATCACATTTAGCACCTTTTAATAAGCAAAGTTAATTAGTAAGCAGCATGGCAACGATGGTGAAAATGGGTCAAATGCTGTGATCTCACCCACTTAGGCACTTTGAGAGTGAGAAGGGTAGATGTGTGTGTGTGTGTGTGTATTTGTGTATATAAGTGTGTTGGGGGTTGGGGTCCGAGTGGAGCTATATCACGTTTAGTTGTCCATCCATCTTCTTTAATGGCCCTCACCACGTGGCAGTGGCCAAGGGAGGTTTCTGCCGCCATTCTGGTGCAGTAATTGAGGCACTTTAGCTCGGCCGACGCAGCGGCTGCCTGTGTGCAAAGTTACCGCTCAGTGGAAATCCTATGTTAGTCCTAGACCTTCTGAGAGCCTGACAGAACATCTGCGATTTGAAACAATAATCTGGCAGAACATTTTGATCATGGTTCATTCCAGTTCGTATAAATGTCTTCAGATTGTGTTTCCGGGGCTGAGACAATGTCTACGTTTACATGCACAAAATATTCAGTTTCAGAATGACCACGAAGT
The DNA here is from genome assembly GCA_916701655.1 of Sebastiscus albofasciatus. Taxonomy (NCBI): domain Eukaryota; kingdom Metazoa; phylum Chordata; class Actinopteri; order Perciformes; family Sebastidae; genus Sebastiscus; species Sebastiscus albofasciatus. Next base: position 32,884 of record CAKAOI010026596.1, read on the forward strand.
AAACATCATTCGGTCGCCATCACAAACACGAACAGAACATGTCCTCATAAAATCCTTCAATTTACTTCAACCAATTTTAAATACATACCCATTTTTGTTTATTATCTACGCCGGCCATTTATGTAAGTTACTACGAGCAACCACTGACACACAGTTAGTCACTACGACACAAAGTCGATTCGTCTATATCATGCGTGCAGTAAATGAAATAATGTGTTTTAACTTACGGTGAATACCAAACTTGGAATGCTGGCCACACTTGTTAATAATCAGAACCATGATGAGGAGGAAAGTGCAGGCGAACACAGCGAGACCCACGGCCACAGACACCTGTTCAAACGAAGACAGAACTGCAGTCACTCTCACGAACATCATTGACAGTCCTCAGTTATATGTTTGAATTGAGGAATGACGACGCACAGACGTACCACAAACACTCGACTCTCTGGGTTCTCTGTGACGTCCATGTCTGATTTGTTTGTAGGAACTGAGGGACAGGAGTGAGATGTGTTAGTCTATGCAGTGTTGAGGAGACATGCTGAGATTTTAAAGAGTGTAAAAATCAATCTGAGACTTACTTGGATCCACATCAGGGACTAGCGTGAGGGAAGCGAGAACAAAACACACATTTATGGACAAAAGTTACAGACAACCAAAGATGCAACCTATGATATTCAAGAGTGACTGTTTAGCTATCAAAGCTTCACACCTTTAGCTGATGAATGCAAATGAATTAATGTTAGGGCTGTCAATCGATTAAAATATTTCATCATGTTTAATCGCATGATTGTCCATAATTAATCACGATTAAACACAAATTAATTGCACATTTTTTATTTGTTAAAAATGTACCTTGAAGGGAGATTTGTAAGTATTTAATGGTCTTATCAACATGGGAGTGGACAAATATGCTACACAAAACAATGACAGATATTGATCCAGAAACCCTCACAGGTACATCTAGCATAACAAATATGCTCAAATCATAACATGGCAAACTGCAGCCCACAAACAAATGAGTTAGGTAAGAAAGAAATACAATTATAAGGCTAGATTAGCAAAGGTTAATTGAACAAAAATAAAAACTGAAGAGACTAAAGATAGGATATTAATAATAACATGTTAACGCAAATTTATTTTAACGCCACTAATTTCTTTAACGCATTAATGCAATCAATCTGTCGGAGGTTGTAGCGAACACATGAAACTAGAAAACCTAAATTTTGGCATGGCCATTTTCAAAGGGGTCCCTTGACCTCTGACCTCCAGATCAGTGAATGTAAATGGGTTCTCTGGGTACCCACGAGTCTCCCCTTTACAGACATGCACACTTTATAATAATCACATGCAGTTTGGGGCAAGTCATAGTCAAGTCAGCACACTGACACACTGACAGCTGTTGTTGCCTGTTGGGCTGCAGTTTGTCATGTTATGATTTGAGCAGATTGTTTTATGCTAAATGCAGTACCTGTGAGGGTTTCTGGATCAATATCTGTCATTGATTTGTGTTAATTGATTTCCAATAATAAATATATACATACATTTGCATAAAGCAGCATATTTGTCCACTCCCATGTTGATGAGAGTATTAAATATTTGATAAATCTCCCTTTAAGGTACATTTTGAACAGATAAAAAATGTGCGGTTAATCACGATTAAATATTTGAATCGATTGACAGGCCCAGTAAAAACCTATTAAACTACAGCTCTAGTCCATCCACTTATTTAGTCAATTGATTTTTAAGGCAGAATATGACATTTGGATATGAATATTAATGTGTGTTTATTTATATACTTTACTTGAGGGGGCACAAAATATAAACTAATGTTTAATAATCAGTAGTGTAATGAGTGTTTATTAGCTTTATGCCGCTCACCGGTTGATTCAGAGTTAATCAGGAGTGACTCAGTATGTTGATTCACAGAGTTAATCATTCCATAATGTTTCCTTAATTTATAATTATCTACTATATAGTCCTTGATCCAGACTTGTCCAGGAGCTACTTATCAGTGACTCATCAGTTGTTTCTGATGTGTTCCTCTTTTATCGCTTTGTACCGACTCAGTATTTTGAGGAACCTTGTTGAAAGATGTTGCAGATAAATCAAGTCATTGTTTCAACAGTGTTCAAATATGATAAGATATTCAGATAGATTCCTCTTTTAGCCGCCCTAATGGCCTCCTCTGCTCATGATGGGATGCTGCTCTCCAGCTCCAAAACAGTTTCAGGAACTCACCTACAATTATCCCCTCAGGATTGTGCTGCTCGAAGGGGTTGTCCATAAACATCCCGCTGGCTGTGGCCTCATCCCTTCCCAGTTTGTTCTGCACGATCAGAGTGTAGTTGCCGTTGTCCATGTGGGTGGGCTTGTCGAGGAAGAGACATCCGTGTTTCTTCGACCCGTCGGCCGAGTCGGGGATGAGCTGGGTGAATCGGAAGGTGGTCCTTTTGAGTTCGTTGCCGTTGTAGCGCCAGGTGATGTTTGGTTCAGGATTTCCATCCACTGCAAAGGGGAAACACCAGTGATGCTGCTGGACGGCGTTCCCCAGGAAGATGATTTTGACTGGAACTGTTGAGAGATGACAGATTTGAGATTTCAGGGGTGGTTAGAGAAGAAAGGTGGTAGTAGTAGTGTTCCCTCTTGTATTTCTAAACTGGAATGTGAACTAGGGAAATGAAGACTGAAAGGAATAGTTTGACACTTTGGGGAAATATGCTCATTCGCTTTCTTGCCCAGAGTTATGTGAGAATTGACACAACACTCATGTCTGTATGGTGAATAAGATGCTGCAGCCAGTTTAGCTTATTTAACTAATAGATATCATCATGAAACTTCCCCAGTTGATTAATTACATTAAGATTATTGTTTGTTATTACAAGTTGTATGTTCATGTTTAATGTTTAGATATGCAAATGATGCAATATCTTATCAAATATGGGCTAATTTGCATACATTTCCTGAACAGAAATCTGAACATTGGATAAAGCCAGATTCATAATTCTTGTTTCATTTTGTTGACATATTAGAGTCAAAGGTTTTTACTGGGGGAATTTTGGATATGATTTATTTTTTATTGCTCCATAAATCAGAAAATACTGTCAACAGCCATAAAATATCCATTTCGCCATGTTTTTATGGATACAATGTTGTATAATTCAGGCTATGAATGACATATGAACAAACCCCTCTGTTTGGTGGATGTAAGTGCTACTGAAGTGGAGACTTTTGGTTCTGAGTCTGAGAAAAAAAACTCCATACATTTTGCAAAACACTACAGGTGAATACTAGGGTAGAACACATTTTACTAAGAGTTACCGCCATGAAACTTCCCCAGTTGATTACTTACATTAAGACAATTATTTTTTGTATTATAAGCTTTCTGAAATGTGATGTTTAAATATGCAAATGAGGCATTATCTAACGCTAACTTTTGGTGAATTTAGGAGAAATCTACAGACGCAAATAGACAATGTAGTAAAATAAACATCTAAATGTGTATTTTGGATGTTTTCTTTCCACTAGACTTTAAAGAAGACATGTTATGGAAGCAAAATACTCCAAAATCAATGCATGAATAGTTATATTTTTGCTTGGGGTGTGTCTCCCTTAGTGATCGAGGTGTTTTCAACGAAAAACAGTTCTCTAGTTCTCTATTTCTCCAATATGATGGTTTGCTGCTTTTCTCTGTTTTAGCCTTTTATCACTGTCGACTGAATGCATTTGGGTTTTGGGGTTGGTAGAACAAAAATAAGACATTTGAAGGTGTCATGTTGGGCTCTAGGAAACTCTCATGGGCATATTCTTTTCCACTATCGAGAATAATCTGCAGCTTAATCGATGACGTTAATTGATCATATTGTATGTTTTGAATGTAAAATATGTTTTGTAAGTTACTATAGCTGTCAAGTTAATGCAGTGGAGTAAATAGTAAAGGATTTGCCTCTGAAATGTACTGAAGTAGAAGTACAAAGTAACATCACATGGAAATAATCAAGTAAAGTAACTCAAAATTGTATTAAGGACAGTACTGAAGTAATCATGTGTAACATAAAGTCAATGGTTGGTGAAGCGCCCTGTAGGTTCCCCTCTGAGTTTCCATGAATCAATGTTCTCCATCTGCACTGCAAACCTGTGCTGACCTGCTATGAATAATGAATCCTGGTCGTCGTCGTGCCCCCGACCACAAAAGCTACCTGGAAGCTCTGCTGGACGGCGGAGTTACAGGAAATGGCCTCGTTTAGATCGAACATGACTCTCAAGTGCAGAGACCCCTCATACTGCACTGACACGTTTGCTGCTCTTAACCCATGACCCAGCCTCAGGAAAGTGCTGTGCTAAGGGGATACTGAGGCATCTGTCTTTTCTCTATCCAGAGAGCGCGCTGAAGTCCGCTGCACTGAGTGAAAATTAGCGCCGTTAATCACATTTAACTAATCATCCATTAGCGACCCCTACTAAACTTACACAAGCTATTTCACTGCAGGGGTTAAAGGGAAGGCTAGAATTATGTTTAATGAGCCTGCCAGTTCTCACTGAAGAATTAGACAATGAACATTTTCAGAAAATACACAAAGTGATTCCTGGCATCAGTCCAGGCCGATTCATAGTTAACTGGAACCATTGTATGCAAGATATTAACAAAAGTTACGCTCTGAATTCACCTTTTTAACTTTAAAGTTTAAAAAAAATGACATTACAAAAAAAAACATGTTTTAGAAAAGCTCTTTTATGAAGCCACACGAGCACCATGAATCAATGGCACAGAGAGCCACTCAGCAGTAAACACCCACTGTTCTGGGAGGTAATTAAGAGTAATTAAAGGGCTAGCGGTTAACGAGTGTCCGTCCACCAGGGGGGCTGCTGTTGATAGATTAGCTGCACTAACGCATTTACAGACTGCCAATCACTGCGGATGAAGCGGTTTTCCGGAGTAGGAGGGAAAAGTCCATTAGCACAGGCTCAAATCAGATCTTAGCACGGGTTATCAGCCCCATTTTCCTGACGTTCATTATCTGTCCCTTGATGCTCGTGCATTTGGCCTCAGCTGATTGGCGCCCCCGCTCTTTTTGGCTTTATTTTCTAATGAGTGTCACTGAGTTGGTGATATATGATATTGTTTGGGCAGTATTTTTTTCGGTAATGTATCACTAATGCATCTGACTCTGTTTTGTGTGGGACCGCTGGGTGCTGTCATTCCTCAGTGTTCCTCAACTTGCAGACGCACTAATGCATCTGCGAGGAGAAAACAACAGTAAACCTCCTGGGTCAAGCTAATTTAGAAGTACAGTGTATGTGAGGTGAAGGAGTTCTTTAATAGCAAGGAGAGAGGTAAGTTCGCTCTCTTTTGTCCTCTCATTGTATCCCTGCAGTAGGCCTAAAGGACCGGCCATACCTGCAGCACTTCACTCATATTATTTTAACACTTCTCACCAGTCGCCAGAGTGAGTGGCAGATGACAAAGAGCTCCATTAGAAGCGTGGTGGGTACATGCTCGTATTTGTAGAGGGGGCATTTAGAAGAAATCAGTGCAGTGCATTTTTCTTTTCTCCAGCTGTCCACCCTGCCTGCACTAGAAAAATGGCCCCAGTGTGCTCTCGCCCTAACCTCCATTAAGCCCGACGACATGTATTGAGCCCGTGAGCTTTCAAGAGTGTGGTTTTATTTTGAGGGCACTTACACTCAATGTCCAATTGTACCATCTCCTCCCCGGGCCCAGCTTGGTTGTCGGCCTCACAAGTTAGGTTGTGCAGGTTGTCGTAGGAGGAGACGTTGGTGAGGAAAAGGACCACCTCTAATGTGGAGCCCCAGATTCTTTTCTGTCAGCAGACGACGGCACAGACAAAAAGCAGAGGAGGTTAATGCAGCCCCGTCACAACTACATACGGACCACTTAGAGGTATACAGGTTAGAGGGATGAAACGCGATCCAATTTACTATACTGTAGATCAATAGATTACAGAGCCCAACTGAACTTTATTTATACGGCTTTAAGCTGCAGTTTATCTTAAAGAGCTTTACGGCAGAGTGAGGAAAGCAGAAAATAAAGGAAACGGTGAAGTAAAATCATAACTTTTACAAAATCTACACACAGATATTAGACAAATACAACCACAAGCAGTCAGATACGGTTAAAAGCCAGTGAGAAAAAGTGCGTTTTTGAGTTGAAGCTTGAAAGCATCAATTAAGTGAGATCAGATGGAAGGATGAAGGAATTACATATTTTTTTCGGAGGCTACTGAGCAAAACCGTTTGCCAAAACAAAGTCCTGAATCTGGAGACGAACAAGAGATCTCAGGTCTCGCAAATATGTGTAGTCGCAAGAACACTTTTGCTTTTGCATGAACAAGACCTCATTTATATAGAGACGGCAGCGCTACTCTTGAGCTACTGAGCACTGCACTCAAAGTTCAAATTATTTTAACTTTGACTTTGTTGCTGCTGACCTTTTTAAAAGCGCAAGCAATGAGATAACAGCTGCAATTGTTGTTGTTGTTGCCTAGAAACAGTGAATGACGTTCCTTGTGCAATTTTTGACGGTAAATTTTAGCTGCGTTGCACTTTCCCTCGAAGGCTCTGCGCCCTAACTTGTGGTGAGTGAAGAGTCTTATCATGTGAAGGCAGCTTAACAGCTAGCTAGTGGAGGGAGGGAATAATCTGAGTAATACGGCCCCTTTTTAAAAAATATATATATTTAATAGCATTGCTACAACATTTTGACGACAGTAGTTGGAGATGGGATAAAGAAGTCTCAGAGGAAAAGGCTGCTGATATTCTATATTTTTCTTATTGTCTACAAATCCCATTAAAAAGACCAAAACCAACAATTAGAGTGGTTTACATGCATGTAAGAATCCCAGTTTTGAGTCTTATCCTGGTTTGGATCATATTTGCAATGTGATGTTTACATGAGTAAACCTGGTAATTATTAATATCTCTGTGTGAGTTTAACAGTTTCCAGGTTTCTGATCATGTGTGCAGTTGTGTTTTGAACAACAGAGAATGTTCAGAAACCTGAATAAGGCGTTATATATGGTGTTTACATGCACAAAACATAACTGGGACACTCCAAAAACCTGATCACAACCAGGATACTAGTGCATGTTAGAGTCTCAATACTGTCTGACTTCCTGACCCTGTCTGAGGCACTCAGCCTGAACATTTGTTCCTACTGAAGACACGGTCCTGCCTCCTAAAAATGACCTTTCCATGCTGCAAAACTGCATTATGAGTTACGTTTCGAGGGAAACATATTTTGTTGTGGATTAAGTTTCTCTTTTATTATGTATCACAGATATGTTTCTAATGAAGGGGGATAGGTCGGGGTAGTGGATGGGTCAAACAAACGAAACAGCTGTTCGTTCACTTATTTTAATCATGATGTGATTCATGATTTGCTAAACCTAAGCAAGTAGTTTTGTTGTGTGTTCATTGATTTGTTTTGTTTGAATTTACAATGTTAACTATTGATCTGGGAGAAAATACATTTCCCTCGAAACGTAATTCAGAATGCAATTTAGTCGTATAATTTTTTAGGGAAAAGGGGTTTATTGGGGACATTAATCTTTAAAAAATAGGTCACAGATATACATACTATAGATATGTTTTTTAATTTTTAATTCTAAAACAGCTGGGCAGTGTAATTTTTACTCCAACAGTAATGTTCGGGACTATTTTCAGCAGCGGATTAATACGCATTTGGTGCTCTAGTGAGTATTTACGGCAGCAGAACAGCGTATGTGGGATTGAGTCAAAAATAATATATACTATATAAGATATATCAAACTTCGGCTACACAAACAATACTTGTTGGTCTCATCAGTTTACTGTTGGTTTTGGTCTTTTCATAGGATTTTTCCAGGTCAGATAAACATTATAGTAAAAGGCCTGAGTTTGGAAACAATACAGATGATTGAAGCTTGAAATGACCAAAAAAAACAAAACATTAAAGGGGAAGAAACTTGAAGAAGAGAAGCAGAGGACGAACAGACATACTATAGATGTGTGTACAGAATAGAACAAGCTATTTTGATAATATCTGGAAATTCTTCACTACCTGGGTAGAGACGTGAGAGCGGAGCTCATCAGTTAGCCATCTCACATTGGGCGTGGGACTTCCTGTCACTTGACACGCAAACGTCAGGCTGCCTCCTTCTTGAACCTTTGAATCTTGGGAGGGGACGATGGTCACCTCAGGCAGACCTGAGAGCAGCAGAGGAGAAGCAATGAGCACAGGTCGCTAATGTGTTGGTACAGACAGTTCAGAGAAACAGCACAGGGCCAAAAACACTCTCATATGTTTCCTGGCAACAGGATGTTCCCGCTCTGTGCGATTAAAATAACAACGCTGCCGAGCCAATTCCTGCCCTGCATTTCACAGGTGCAGTGAAATATGCAGAAGTATAGGAACAACAAATGGTTATTACTTTTCCTTTTAAGCCAATTGGATGAAGCTGCATCATTTAAAATATTCATGGGAGAGAGACTTATCACGAAGATTAATTAAAATGTCATGAACTATACAATAGAATATATAAAGATCTCATCCAGATGTGTTTTTAAGACGTGGAAAATATTGTTAAATAATGTTTTTCCACAAAAAATATCACAATTTCAATTCAGTTACCTAATTAAAACTCTTAAAATCACATCTCACCTCATTGAAAAATCCAGAATCTATGAATATACAAATATGTCCGTCGATTGGGCGTTTTGCACATCTTACTGTAAACATGCTTTACTATTAACTAGAGGCGGAACCAAGTCATCGTTCTGCAGGTCAAGTCAAGTCAATTTTATTTGTATAGCCCAAAATCACAAATCACAAATTTGCCTCAGGAGGCAAGTCTCAAGTAAGTCTCAAGTCTTTGCACTCAAGTCCCAAGTCAAGACGGGCAAGTCCCAAGTTTAGTCCCAAGTCAAGACGGGCAAGTCCCACGTTTAGTTCCAAGTCAAGACAGGCAAGTCCCAAGTTTAGTCCCAAGTCAAGTCCCAAGTCAAGACATGCAAGTCCCAAGTTTAGTCCCAAGTCAAGACGGGCAAGTCCCACGTTTAGTCCCAAGTCAAGTTCCAAGTCAAGACGGGCAAGTCCCACGTTTAGTTCCAAGTCAAGACAGGCAAGTCCCAAGTTTAGTCCCAAGTCAAGTTCCAAGTCAAGACGGGCAAGTCCTGAGTCAAGTCCCAAGTCCTTTACTTTGAGTTTCGAGTCCCAATGTGTTGTTCACCAAATGTAATAATGCCATTCTGACACTCTGTCTGTAATTTTTAACCTACATGTTTTGCATACTTCAATACACCAATACTTTTTTTAACGTAACGTTAGTTCTTCGTGGTTTTCTCCTACAACATGATTGGACGCTGTCGGATTGGTTCAAACAAAGTGGATCTGGGGAATTAAGTGTCGACTTGATGGGAATAAATAGCGTTAACATTAGTCGATTCAGGGAATGAATTCATTTTAAACATACTTTTTTAAATTTATCCTATTTTTAAGTGAAAACGCTCCAGTCCAAGTTAAGTCACGAGTCATTGGTGTTAAAGTCCAAGTCGAGTTGCAAGTCTTTTTTGATTTTGTCAAGTCGAGTCTTAAGTCATCGAG
>CAKAOI010026597.1:0-82417 GCA_916701655.1 Sebastiscus albofasciatus
ACTGCTCATTACCACATTTTTAGCTGCGTCAGCAAAACTGAAAAACTGAGGCAGAAACTGAATATGTGTATGTGTGCGTTTGAGAGAGAGAGAGAGAGAGAGAGAGAGAGAGAGAGAGAGGGAGAGAGAGAAAGGAGTGGTGTTTTTCCTGTGGTCTGATAGTTGTAGCTCCCTGTGAGTGGCTGAATACCTGACTAAGGTTGGACTGTAGTTTGTTTTATTGGACATTTCTGTAACTTGATCTTGTTGTCTGTGGGAATCCCTTCACTTTAATAGATTTGAATGCAGCGTTTTGACTGACTAGCTCAGTGAGAGAGGAGAAACCTCGTGTCTGACAGTGAGTGGCGAATAACTGACTTCTCTGAGTTTCTGGCTGTCTCTCATCTCTCCTTCATCTCCCTCTTCGTCTGTTTGATGAATCCTCTAGATTAGCTCGTCAGTGTCAACTCTCTCCTTACGTCTCCTCATCTTTCTCGCTCTCCCATCTCTTCCCTCTCATTTTGTCTCTCTCATTACAAGCCAGCATCATTATCTGGGCTTTACCTGCACCCACGGTTGCTGCTGGAGGATTTAGTTTTCCTGCTCCTGCTGCTGCTGCTGCTGCTGCGGCGGCGGGAGATGGCTTTCCCCTCCAAAACAATGATTAATGAGGCACAATTTCTGAGTAGGCAGAAATGGCAAAGCACGCCCTAGTTCTGAAGAATATTAATTGCATCAACAAGCATTCACTCCCAAATACTCATTACCTCCCCTCATCAACACGGCTCTTACCTTTACCTGTCACATATTTCTCCCTCCTCCTCCTCCTCCTCCTCCTTCTCCTCCTCCTCAGGGCTTTTTATTCACTCCTTCTCAGTGATGTGATGTGTAAGAGTGGTGGATTTGTGTTGACATTGACAAAAGAAACGAAATAAAACAACAAGGTTTATACCCCCACTTTTATGGCCTTTGTAACATCTGTCCTTTTGCATAGTCTGCAGTTCATTTTAATCCTCTCTGACGTTTTAAAACCAAGCCACGTCCATGTCCTACGGATGATGCAAACCTTTTGTTTGTTGCCGCCTCTGTAGACTTTTCCCAAGTGTCACTCCACCTTAACTCACACTCAGAGCTGTGGAGTGGCGCTTTTTGTTATAAATAAACTAGTAAACAGTAGGACAGACTTGCCAGTCTTTACTGTCACCGTGGATACTTATAGAAGCTTTGCTCACCCAGCTGTCGAAATTACATCATGCGCTGTTTACTGTAAGGATTTAAAGCTGCAATAATCAATATTTTTATATGAACAATAGGACAAAGGACGATGTGTAATGTGAAAGTGATAAACCGAAGAGAACCACCACTGAAATTTGCAGTTCCCGTCAGCTCTATGGGGATTTTGAATGTCTTTAAGCTCATTGTTTTGGTTTTACGTGGCATCACTTAACTGTTTCGGTTCAGTCTTACAGCTCTCATGAGCCTTGTTTCTGGCGGCAGCAGGCAGGCAGGCAGCCACTGTATGCTACCTGCCCGGCAACAAATAACAGATATACAAAGTTAGTGACTAGGTGGTGAATATAGTGGAACATTTAGTAGCTAACGAGTCAGATATTTCCCTCAGGAGTCGGTGGAGACCAAAAACAGAGCTAAAAGTGGAGTGAAATATTACAATCGCACTCATCAAGCGGCCAAAACACGACTCCAAATAAATGCTGGATATGTAAATACGCAACTGTTCACTAATGTGTTTGCCAAAAGTTTAAAATTTATAAATGTTGTTTACACCTTCTTTTACTGGCCAAAAAAAAAAAAGAAATCAGGTTTAACATCCCGAAAAACAATGAACATGTGCTATTAAGTAGATTTGTTAAATTGGTGTGTGTTTGGATGTATGTAGTAAGTAAATTAACAATTTACAGGCACACAGTGATGCAATATGTTTTTATTAAAATTCATTCAAAGCTCACCAGGAAACTGTAGAACAAGTTTATGTGCATAACCAAAATAAGGTTTGCAAAATAGCGAGACAGAATTTAAATATGTTTGACATTTCCTTTCTTTCTCTGGCACGTGCACTTTTGTTTAGAGGTAACAGAGTTTAATAGGTCAGTGCGGGTGCACATTTGCTCTCCACATGTTTTCCACTGGATAGGATGAGGGTGTAGCGGCGGGAATGGCTCCATTTCTTCACATACCTTTTCTTAGCATGCATATGTTTGTTTCAACATAGAATTACTTTATTATATATTACTGTGATATATTTATGTTTTGTCATTATCTCGTAGACACCGACCGATCACATTTACAAACATGGACACGCATACACATGCTCTCTGACCCAAAGACACTGCAGCAACAGATGTGTTCTTATTTTAAGCACACGCTTTTGATTGAAATAATTACAATCGAAGCTTTACCTTGACATGTAAAGCTTCGTCTCAGTGACGCTCAGAATAACTGTTTTATTTCTTACTTTGTTTGACTTCAAAATCAAATCCAAGAGGAAAGATGGCTGCTCAAGTTTTGTTTACTAAAGTATGTGGCAGCTGGCATTTGCATGTGTAATGTGCAACTTAACATTCAGTGCACATGCACATATGTATATCTCCTCCCTCTATTTTCATGTGACTTTGGGTGCACGTGTCCCTGTCAAAGTGTGTGCTGCCGTGTTTTATTAGTGCTGGAGAGTCTTGGTGTCTTTCTTTAGCTTTTATGAGCTGCGAGTATCGCTGAGTTACACCTCTCCATTTGCCCTGCCAGCCTCTAAGGTAAACACGTCCGTAAGCCTCGGCAGCTACAGCTCTCTGTGTAATGTTAGCTTTGGGTCTGGCTCTCGCACATTTCTTGAGTTAACGCTAAGGCTTCTGGCTGTGCCCGGGACTTAGCATGAGCGCTAACATCAACACCGTGAGCCCTTACCACCTAATTAAAATAAAGTCAATTTCCACCACGACCCACATTTTCATCTGTGACTCCTCAGGCTTGCAGGGACCTGCGGTGACGGCATGTTGTGATGGCGTTTAGAGCAGAACCCGTTAAGTACTTGTCTTGGGTTACCGAGGATAGATTCTCTTACACCGAGAGGATTTGTAATGGGATCCTAATCGCCTATTCCTATTTAAATTCTGAAAGGAAATAGTGCTGATATACTCTCTACTGAGCTTGGCCAGAACACGGTGAAGGCTTTAGTTGTACCCGTGTGAGTCACATCAGTTTAGGGCTCTCTTTTTAACCTTTGTTTACTTTAGCAGTTCTGCTGAAGGTGGCCTTTCGTATGGACTTTACAAGAGCTCGTGGAGACAAGTCTTAGTTGATGTGTTGTCTGTGAAAGCGATTATTATGTGCCAAATGTCAGAGTCAGCATATCAGTCAGTTGGGTTGTGTGTTTGGGCAAAATGCATGCAGATTGTGCAGTGTATTGATGCTGAAACTCACGATCAATACACTGCACAACTGATTTCATTTTTATCTTGAACTCAGGTCCAATTTCTCAATCTCTTGATTTGCTCTCTGGCAGTGTTTATATTCCCTGTGCGGCTTTAAATATTACAGTAGATAGGAAACACTGGATATTCAATTTTTAGTCACACTAGCGGCCTGGCTCTATTGATGGTCAGTCAGTCGGTTGAAATAGTCGGTCTAACTCAGTAACTGTTGGATGGAATGACGAGGCATTTTGTGCAGACATCCACAGTGCCCCTCCAGAGGATGAATCCTAATGACTTAAGTGATCCCCTGACACCACAAAGGGCAACCCGTGGTTGGCTTTTGTGGTTTTAAGTGAAATGTTTCAACAATGTTTGGATGACTGGCAAGCAAATTTGGCACAGAAATTCATGTGTCCCTCAGGATGGAGAGTAACAACTTAAGTGATTCCTTTACTTTCCATGTAGCGCCATCATCAGGTCAAATTTTTTTTATTTATCCAATACTTTGGTTTATGACAAAATACGTTACTTTTTCTAATTAGTAGAGGTGTGGACTTCAGTCACATGACTTGGACTCATGTCAGACTCAAGTCACAAATTTGATGACTTTAGACTCGACCTGACAAAATAAAAAAGGTTTGCACCTCGACTTGGACTTTAACACCAGTGACTTGTGACTTCACTTGGACTTGAGCCTTTTGACTTGAAAATACTTAATACCTTCTCCCAAGCCCAAAGATTCAAAAGTCTAAATGTTATTTAAAAAGTGTGTGCACGAAGACGATGAACTGCCTCGGTACCAGAGGTAACTCCGACAGCATCAGAGATGTTGGGTTTGTTATTTTCTGAGAGATCCTTTATTGATTTGTTTGGGAAGAAGATTTACTCGCGGGGGAAAAAAGTGACTGATCTAAACAAACTGAATTTCTATCTTTAGTTGTTTATTGCCGAAACCCTGAAAGTGTTTTTTTTTTTTTTTTTTTTTGAACTTGGGACTCTTTATTTTTGGTGAATAAAAAAATAAAGATCCACTTTGTTTAAACCACTCTGACGGCATCCAATCAAGTTGCAGGAAAAAAAAACATAAAGAACTAACTTTGTTACTGAGCACCGGTTACTCTGTTGTTAAAATGGCATTACTGTACATTTGGTAAAGAGCACATTATGACTTGTTTAGGACTCAAAACACAAAGTTGACTTGGGACTTGACTCTGTTTTTGAGTGCAAAGACTTGAGACTTACTTGTGACTTGCAAAACAATGACTTCGTTTCACCTCTGATAATTAGCAAATGTTAGGGTGATAACATGCGAAACTGAAATAGTGACCAATGGTAAACATTATACCTACTAAACATCTGCATATTAACATTGTCATTGTGGATATTAGCGTGTTTAAGTTAGCATTTAGCTTAAGGCACTGTTAATTGTTACAGAATACATCACATTGAAATACCTCATGTCGACATCATATAAAACCGAGCTCATCTTCAGAGTTTCTAACATGTTTTTCATTTTCTTCTCTTTCTTTCTCTCTCTTCCATGGTCCTGTCTTTCTTGATGTTGCTTGACGATGATGATAACTCTTCCTCCATCAATCTATCAGGTAAGAAAAATACTGCCTTCACTGGTACACGTGATATGATGAATGTGCAACCCCTGTCTCCCGCGTCATAAAGATTGTTGTTTTACAGCGACGCACACTTCGTTTCACCCACCTGCCACGACAGGAATACAGATGTAGAATTTCCATCATTCCACAAACCGTAGACAAACGAGCAGAGGAAGTCATGAAGATGAGGAATGAGGCAGATATTTCCTGTGCTGAGTGTTCAGTGTGGGTTTAGAATAATATTTAAACAGTAGATGACTGTATCTGTCTGTGCGCCAGAGGCCTGATGGTGGCGGTACGTAGTAGTGATACAGCACAGTGTCAGGTGGAAAGTCTTCAGTATCACACATATAAAATCACAGAGGCTTAAGCCAGATGGAACTTTTTCTTAAAATTACATCTTTTTTTCCCCTCACCCGTTTAACGGCCCACAATCCCTTGAGCCCTCACCGCAACCGAGCTCGCCGTGTCACTGTTACTGACGTTTTCCATTCCGTTCCTCTTGATCTCCTAAAAACCCAGAGCCGTGGTGAGGATCTAGCCTTCACAGCTCGCCAAAGGACCGCAGATAAAGCTAACGTGAAACGGCAGCATGATAAAGCTCACAGGGGGAGGTCTTCCAAAGGAAAAGATGCAATTTTCATCCGTTTTAAACTCACGGATATGACATTTGTGGCCACATTTACTTTGAGTGCATACATTTTTGGCATGAAAGACGTCAGTGAGCCACCTGTCATCTGTACTCATCAGGGAGCAGACAAAAAGACAGATACAACTGACATCTGTTCAGCTCTTTCATTGAAGGCGTATACATCGGCATGCTTATAAAGGGTTTTGTCGGCTGGCTCTACTGAGGATTGAGCCACAGCATTGGTTGTGCATTAGACAGGACCAACAGGTGACGGCACAGTTAAATGTCAGTCAAGGTCATTTCTTATGTAACTCAGTAAAAAGGGAAAAATCCATCCCTTGATACTCTACCATACCATTGATCACTTCAACAGTGAGGTTCAGTAAGTGAAAATCCCATTCATATTCTGAATCACAGATTTGATTATCAGCCATAATGTCGTACCCATCCAATGTAGACTTACCACGAGAAACGAGATTGTGAAACGATGGTATATGCTCCTGTAGACGCCACGAGTCCGTATGATATCAGCCTTGTTGTAAGGAAAACATGTCTCGGCGTCTCTGATGCTCGTACGCGCTGCTCTGCGGTCTGCTCCGCGGTCCGCTCCCAGATTTTAAACCAGGCCAACATGGTGTCTCGTTTGGAAACTTTCTCTTATTTTACGAAAATAGTTCACCAAAATGTGTTTCTGAAAACATCTGACGTGAGAAATAAGCTTAATACAATATCTTCATTTTAGATCGACAACAGACAACGGTTAGTTTAAAAGTTTCTGGAAGTTTCCAGAGGTGGCGAGTTGCCATTTGCAATAGTTTATTGGATGAGTAATTCCTTACCTCTTAAAATGAGACTTTTTTCCGTCTTCCAATATATTTTTTTGCTCCGAATCAAATGTTTTATGGTCACGATTGATCTTGTAGCTGGTTGGCTTGGCTCCATGCTTAAAACAGGATTTTCTGAAACGTCAATGGAGTAAATTTAAAAGGGGTGCTGTCACTGTTGAGCTCTGTTGTCAGTAGAATATTGATGTGATGAAGTGTGTCACCGCTCCTCAACCTACCTTGTGTATTCCTGTAATCACATCCTTTTGATTTCAGTAACTGAGCTCCGACATGTCTTATTATTATAATAATAATAATAATAATAATAATAATAATAATAATTACCGGTGGCAGCTCATGTCTTTGTTGTCTTGAGAAGAAGAGTAATGAATTTTGGAGTTAAAATAGTGAGCCCTTTTTTGCACAGTGAATGCATTTCAACCAGCCAAGTGAAGCGTGAGAAACACTTGACAATGTGATTGACGTCTACAGTCTCTATAAACTATATAGTTGCTTGGGTGGTCCGGTCCATTTGGTGAGTTTTGGCTAAATGTGAGCTGGTGGAGCTTCTGCATGTGTGTGTGTGTGTGTGTGTGTGTGTGTGTGTGTGTGAGGAGGGTGTTTCTGTCCACTCAGCACATTCCCCTCCCGGGTGGCGGGGGCACATCTGTGGCACACACCCTGCCCTGGCGTCCTGCCAGCCAGGCCTCCTCCTCCCTTTTTCCCTTCCTCTGTTTTTGCTCGTCCCACCCCACCTTGTTTTCTCCCGCCTTTACTTTCCTCCATCCATCCTCTGCGTTTCCCCTCTCCTCTCATGCCGTCATCCTCTCGGTTTACCTCTTTCCAAATTGTCCTCTGCTCTATCCTGCTCCCTACCTCTTCCAGCAGGTGTCTGAAAAAGTTACATTCAACACTCAATAAAAGATTTCTGTGCTACATATGTGCTCTCACATGAAGCTGGTAGACTTGCAAGAGACAGATTGAGTCCACATCAAACCAGCAAAGTCTGAGATATCCTCACCTTTAGTTCCTAATATGGGTCAAACTCCAAAAATGTTGGATCCCAGTTTGTAAGTTTTGTAATGCAGGCTTTCTGTTAAAACTTTTTATCTCCAAGTACAAACCAAAATAACCCCGATGACATCATCAAGGTTATTTTCTCAGACTTTTGAAAGCTGCCTCCAGATCTAAAGAAGACATTATACAACTGTTGGAGTAGTAACGCCCCCCTTCATGCGTAAAACCAGTGGAGTGTCCCTTAAATACAGAACAGTCAGCAGCCAATTTTAGCTTCAGATCTTTTTTTATTTTTAGTTATAATCAATTAAAAATGTGTTAGTTTTACTCACTTTGTTTTGGCTGTAAAGACAGTTCTGGGTAGAAATCAGGGCTTTTATAATTGAATTTGACCCGTTTATTTCGTTCGTTTTTTAATGCTCCTACAGCTCTCCTTCTATTACTATATCTTTCCCTCTGGCTTCTCTCTTCCTCTCCTGTCATCCCACACCTGCCTCCATCTACCTCCAACTGAGCTGTCCTGCCTTTGAAACATCAGTCACCAAAGGAAAACTTTAACTCAGGCTGGTGCTCTTGAAAGTTGCAGCTGAGACCTTGAACATTTCAGCTGCTTTTCCTGCACTCGCCGTTCACCAAATGACCAAATTTCTCTTCTCGATAACGCATAAAAACCTGACAAATAATAGCTGCCTTAAGGCCTTGTTTTTTTTCGTGCGATTATTTCATACATCAGTATATTTTTCCCAACTGAGTACTTTCACACAACGTGAGTATTATACGTCGAAAAAGCGTGTATTTTTTTCCGGAACAAGGTAAATTTTTCTGATCTTTCAAACTGCGAAAAAAGACTTCAATCAAACACGCTGAGTTGCGCCTATATTTATGAAACAACAACATGGAGGCTACGTAGTCCGAACCAGAATGGCAAACTTTATTAGTTCTTTCAACCTTGACAAAGGCAGCGCACACCAGATCCACTCCTTCCATTCTTACCTTTCACAATAAAAGCCCTAGTAATAATATTTGCATGCGAGTATGTCGCATTTTCGTATCATTTATTCGTCATGCCGCCAGTGTTTAACAGTCTTTATTGTTCAGCATCCTCATTTTTGTTCACATCTGCTCTTGACACAGTAGAAGTGGCGACTGGTTGGCATGCAAGGATTCAAAACACTTGGCCCACATCCATTTCCCATATATATTTAAATGACATACAGACGCGCTGTAACTAAGGATGTTAGCCTTTAATCAGACTCCCAAAAACGGAGGTTGTAGATAATTTGTCCGTGTGAAAAACTCTTATCTGTGAGACTCACTGTCTCAGTGAACGGAAACTGCAGCGTGATGTGACTCACGGACTGTGGGAAATGTTGAGGGAGAGACAAATGGAGACAGACTTCAGACTTGACCTCCATTATCACTTGCAACTGCCACACACACACACACACACACACACACACACACACACACACACACACACAGACACACAGACACACAGACAGACAGACACAATGTAATAGACTGTCTGCACGGAGTGGTTCAATAGTCTGTCTGCACGGGGGAGTGGTTCCGTCATGTGGTGGGCAACATTTATTCACTGTGTGTTTATCTCTTTGTTCTGTTGAGTGTTAGTTGTCACAGTGAAAGATGGAGCGCTTAACTTTTCTTGTTTTTGTCAGTGTCTGTGTGGGTTTGTCCATAATGACAGGCACAAGACCTGGGGCCGAGACGCGTGAAGATGCGTAGACTCATGACTGAAACTGTGTAGTGTACGCACACAGGACGAAATGATAATAAGGGAATGCAAGCTATGTGAAGTTTTCATATCCACTTCATCATGTCACTCTTGGCTTGCTCTAGAGAACAGTATGTACGCCTGGTCTGAAGTATATGTGACGTGCACATTCTTCTTTTATAAATACTAGTTTATGTGTAGGGAAAAGGTGTACGCATGGTTTTTTCGCACATGTTTCAGCCGCATGTTTGTGAGTTTGGATACATTTGCATCATGGTGGTGTTCAGGCACATGATCGTGTACAATGTGAGCTGCTGACAGTGATTACTGGCTGCCGGTTCCCAGCCAGCTGATCCCGTCTGTCTGTCTGTCTGTCTGGAGAATAGGCCTGCCCTGCTCCACTCTGCTGCTTCATCCTCATCTTTGGCTGAAATTCTCCCACGGCTCAGTGGCACACTGCTCTGTGCTACTCTCTGCTCTTACTGTACCAGGCTGAGTACAAATGTGTCACTCACCCCAAATATATATTAAATCAATCCATTTTTTTTTTCCTGGTAGGAGTATTAAAATGGGCATGGTTTCCTAGCTCGCGGTTCTTTTTAGGATGGATTTTTTCCATTCAAACATCATCCATGTGTTCGTGGTGGATCATTTGCTCCAGCTCTCTTTGCTGATTTTCTACCAAATAGTAACAAAAGTGACATACTTAATTATAAAGGAACTGCTTAGATTAAATAATTCCATTTAGGGCTGTAACTAATGATTATTTTCATTGTTGATTAATCTGTTGATTATTTTCCCGATTAATTGATTAGTTGTTTGGTCTATAAAATGCCATTCAGTTTTTCCCAAATCCCAAGATGACGTCCTCAAATGTCTCGTTTTGTCCACAACTGGAACACAAGCTGGACTCATTAATTAATCACTATTAATTGAATAGTTGACAACTAATCAATTAATTGTTACAGCTCTAATTCCATTAAATTTAAATGAAATCTTCATTTTTGTTGCATCCATACTGCCAAAATTTAGATAAAACAAATGGAAACCCCACTGGTAAATAATTGTATTGTGCTCATTCTATGTATAACTCTGTCATATTTTCAGCTTTACATTTTCATATTCAAACTGGCAGACGGTTAAACGGCTAAAAACAACAGTAGTTTGATAGCTTCGCATGAAAACTATTGCTACTAAGCTAACTGGCTGTAGCTTCATGTTTACCTTGCAGATATAATAATAATAATAATAATAATAATAATAAAAAAATTGATTTTATAAGTGCCTTTCAAGTCACCCAAGGACACTTTATAAATAAGACAGTCAATACATAATAAAAGATGACAGTGGAAAGAAAATGTACAAAAATAAAATAACAATAACAATAGTAATGAAATATATTTATACAGTAGATACATTATTACATTAAAAATGAGTACATTACAAAGCACCACGAAAGGCTAATCTAAAAAGTTTAGTTTTATATATTTAGATATGAGGAGTCGTCTCAATCTTCTTGTCTAACGTCTGGTAAGAAGCGTATTTTCCAAAAATATTTGACTATTCCTTTAAATGAAAATACAAAAACATCTTTCACCTTTGAATTATGTCATGATTTTATATTGCACATCAGTGATGACAAAGAAGAGGCAGTTATTTGTTTCCTAACATCACTGCTTTACATGCTGTGACACTGTTTGACAGCAGAGATGGAGGTGTGTCCCTCCGTCACTGAGTCGTCACCGCGGTTTGGAAGCAGACCTCTGTAGTGGATTAAGGCTGCGAACTGGCGTCCTATAGTCCTCGAACCTGGGCCCGCTCCAGCATGAGCCTCCCTCGTAATACGCTCGCTGGCGATGGCGTGTTTGAGAAGCATGCATCTAGAGTGCATGTGTGACGAGCAGATTCTGCACATTCTCTCCTGTTTGTGCGTACGGGCGTGTTCACTTTATAAGAGCGAGCTGAGCAACCCAGTTACACACACACAGTTATAACACAAAGCTCCTCTCACGGTTCACCGGGCTTCATCTCGCTCATCGTGCAAGCACGCTGCAGATGACTATAGCTCGTACTTAAATGTGCTTCTGTGAACACGCACGCACACACACACACAGCACATGGCACAATGCACGCATACACCCTCACATATGCACTCGAGAGGCATGAATGCAAAGACAGGAGGACAATGCGGAGTAATGGATACATGAAATCCTCTCCATGTAAACACTCGGGCTGTTTCCTCACTCATCAAGTGTGTTTGTTTGTGAAGGGGTTTGCTTGCAACACGGCTTGTGGTTGGCCGGGTGCGTGCAACTTATTCAATCACAGGCCAAATGCAGCTCATTGTGTTGAGGTGGATGAAACTGAGTAGTTCCTAATATTTGGATTTATTAATTTGTTTATTTACATATTTTTGCTATGGGATTTGTACTTGCGGTGGAAAGTAAATGTCTTGTTGTGCACCATTCATACTTCTCTGCCCCTGCTGGTTGTAAGTTAGTGTTACAACTATGTTACCCTGTGTGTGTGTGTGTGTGTGTGTGTATGTGTGTGTGTATATGTGTGTGTGTGTGTGTGTGTGTGTGTGTGTGTGTGTGTGTGTGTGTGTGTGTGTGTGTGTGTGTGTGTGTGTGTGTGTGTGTGTGTGTGTGTGTGTGTGTGTGTGTGTGTTTGTGCCTGCCTCCATGTCTGGCCTGGAGTCAGCTGTTAAGGGAAGCAGCGCTGGATGAGCGTTGCCTGATGCTGACCCAGAAATGACTAAATGACTGTAGACGTAACCAACAGTGACTGCTGCCCCATTAGCCCACAACCCTGAAACACACACACACAGCTTTGAATGCGTGTGTGTGTGTGTACTTGCATGTAGGCCTGCAACAAATAATTATTTTCATTGTTGAGTATTTTCTCTGTTAATGAATTAGATTTTCGGTCTATAAAATGTCAGAAAATGGTGAAAAATGTCGATCAGAGTTTCCCAAAGCCCAAGATGACGTCCTCAAATGTCTTGTTTTGTCCACAACTCAAAGATATTCAGTTAACTGTCATAAAGGAGTAAAGAAACAAGAACATATTCACATTTAAGAAGCTGGGATCAGAGAATTTTGACTTTTTTCTCTTAAAAAATCACTCAAACCGATTAATCAATTATCAAAATAGTTGTCGATTAATTTAATAGTTGACAACTAATCGATTAATCCTTGCAGCTCTACTTGTATGCATGTTTTCTTTCTTTGATAGATTCTTCTCTGTGTGAAAACCTGGCATGTAAATCTGCTGCTGATTGTTGGGTGAGCAAAGTTTCCTCTGATTACGTGTGTTTGCGTTTTGTCCTGTCAGACATGATGAATCGATGCACCTTTAAGTGTTTTCTTCCCTCTACCTCTATTTACGTTTGCTTCTTGTGTTTGTGTGTGTGTTCCCATCCTCTTTCTAAAATTAGACCACTGAGCAGATGTGGTGTGTTTGAGCGTCCCTTTTGTATGCATGTGTTGCCAAATTTATTCATGCGAATTAGCACGGCTGCATGTCTGTAGCCGTGCGTTCACACAACATCTTGAGCGCGTCTTGAGTCAGCAGTGTAACGGGGTGATGGCGGGCAGGAAAGTGGGTCAGTCGTGCCCTCTCCAGGCGTGAGGGAGACGGACGGACGGACGGATGGATTGAAGAAGATGACAGCAGCTCAAGGGGTGTGGATGAGGGAAGGAAATAAGTGTTTTAAGGACGGAATGGGGGGTTAAGTGAGGAGTTACATAAGAAGGGAAGAGGAAAAGGAAAAGGATGGGAGACAGAAAAAAGAGAAGCAGAGTGCAGACCTTGGGATGAAAATGGTGGAAAATACTGGAATATAAAGTAGTCAACTCAAGGCTGAGATCAGTGGTGATAACGCACAAAAACACATTTTCACACATTTTCAGCCAGACATGAATTTTCATAATGTAACCTTGAGGTGAATTGATTAGTCGAGAAAAACAATGTTGGATGTTCCCCATTACGTAAACTTATAATAAGATTATTTAGTATATTAAATTATTTTGTAGGTGTTTTTATGTAGCAGTTTCAAAACAATAATAATGATCAGTCAGTTAGAGCTGCAACAATTAATCAATTAGTTGTCAACTATTAAATTAATCGCCAACTATTTTGATTTTTTAGTCATTTTTTTAAGAAAAAAAAAGTAATTCCAGCTCTTTAAATGTGAATATTTTCTGCTTTCTTCACTCGGAATATATTTAAACTGAATATCTTTGAGTTTTAGACAAAACAAGACATTTGAGGACGTCATCTTGGGCTTTGGGAAAAACTGATTGCCATTTTTTTCACCATTTTCTGACATTTTATAGACCAAACAACTAATCGATTAATCGAGAAAATAATTGACTGATTAATCGACAATGAGAATAATCAGCTTTATTATACAGGAACTCACTTACACACACCTACAAGTACAGGTCTCACACACCGGCATCAGTAAATTCTCCCAGTAATCAGCACACACACAGGCACACACCATCTATACACGCTGTCCCTCACACTTAATGATCCTGAGTGACATGTGCCCCCTGGTGGCAGAGTTAATTAGCTTGCCCTGTTTAATCATAGAGAATAACTGACTCTTCCCCAGGTGGCCAATTAGAAGCCAGGAAATCTGTGATGAAGACAAGAGTCCCAACAGCTGGTTAAACAGTTGTAGACAGACAGGAGGAACGTGCCTCGCTCCGGGTCTGTCTCCAGTATGAAAACACTCCCGCGTCTCTTTCATTCATTCTTTATCACCCACTATTTTCCTGTCTTTGCCCCTTTTGTTTGGTCTCTATTCATACACCCCGACCTTTGCTTTTAACATGCAGCCTTCATCTCCTCTGGCTTTAATTTCTCCACCTCCCCTCCTCTTGTTTATGTTCTTCCTCCCTCTCCTTCCCTCCCTCCCCGGCTGTGACCAGTGGTTGGTCTGTCAGTACAGTGTTCACCCACTGTGGGCCTGGGGTGACTTAGCACACCGCCTCTGATTACACCCCAGCAGTCGCCCATTTATCTTGCCGTGAAATGGAATAGGGGTGGAGAGAGGCCAGCAGATATTATGATAATACATCTCACCGCTGTAAAGGCCTAATAAATGTGGACGTTTTCAGCTTAGTCATACGTTTATATAGCCATTCATTTGTAGCTGTGGTAGTAATTTGCTGATGGTCTTTCCTTCATTTTTATGCGAGTGGGACATCTTTTCTCTGGATTGCTTTACTTTAGATAGTTTTTTTTTTTTTACAGTGATATATCTCCTTGAGTGTCTTTGCTCTCTGTGGATTCTCTCCTGTAATGACAGAATGTATTTTTAAAATTAGGACGTGACATTTAGGTTGATGCATCGTGTTAGGTTTAAGGTGGACTTCACCAACTTTACACATAATAGTGTCGTCTGCGGCTCTGGAGGAGCTTTCTAAAACTTGAGTTTGAAAGAAGTGGGCATTTACTAGGCTTGAAGGGGTCATTGAAAGCCATTGAGTTGCATTATGGGAAATGTAGGATCCAGCGTTTTTGGAGCCTGACTCATTCTAAAGCGGCTGCTGACATTATTATTTTATTTTATTTATAATGGTTTTGCATACATAATAAAACAAGGCAGGCAAGACATACTTACACCAGGTAGACAAGTACAATAAAAACAAAAATAATATTTAAAAAAGTAAATACAAATAAGTACAAATAATAATATTAATAAGTAAGTAAATAAATAATAATTACATTAAAACCCATCCCTCTTCCCTTCCCCGTAATAAAAATAAATAAAATAAAATAAAATAAAAATTGTACGTGGGATTATGTATACATGAATTGATAGTTTGGTTTTAACATTTTAAAAAAGTCTCTCGCAAGTCATCCAACTTTGTACAAGATAAATCGATGGAATAGCCCTTTAAGACAAGTAACGTATGTTGGCATGAATTTCATTAGTGAGTATATAATATGTTAGATACCTTTCATTTATCTGTGTGTTTGCTTGCTGCTTTATATAATTGTATGATATATTTTGCAGACATGGCTGACCATATTTGACGATATATATGTATATAAATATATATTGAAATTACATTGGGTGCTATAATTGGAGGTCAAAATAAGACATTTGTGACTGATTATTTATCACATGTCAAGGAAGACAGCATGTCCTCTTTGCTGCTTTCTTAACTTATCGTCCATGGTATTTAAATCATTACATCAAGCAGAGAATTCCTCTGTTTTCGAAATGGATTTGATGCTTTAATCAGATTCATGGAGGAACGCTGCCCTGCTGCTTTTATTTACGACTTCTAATGATTGGCTTTTCTTTTTGCTGACACGTGCCTCTTTGGTTGTGTTTGAACATGAAAAGCACTTTGCTAAATGACAGTTGAAGTGTGTGAAGGTTTAATCTTTCGGTGTACCAGGATCCCCTCTTCAGTGTCTTCAGATGTCTTCCCTGTACACACACACACTGTGGCCTTCGCTGTCACATTTCTGTCATATCAACCTTCTCTCATTCCCACAACATTCTTTGTTTTTAATTTCATAACTTTACCTTTCCTGTCTTTCTTTTAGGGCTGCACAATTAATCTAAATTTGATCAAAATTGCAATATAGCCTATAAATCGCAGGATGAGGCGGAAATCACAATATTTGTTAAAGGTGAAATATGCATCAAAATGTCATATTAAATAAAATATTGTGCTGCAGAGATGTCCTGGCCTACACATCATATTCTACAAACTTAAGAAAACATCTTTGTTTGGTACAGATCCCCGCTAAAATCACACCATACTCATTCTAATGTGTTTTCAATGAAAATGAGAATAGTGATGTGAAAACGTTAATATCGCAAATCATATCGCAAGTGCAATGTCAGTCAAAATAATCGCAATTCGATATTTTTTTCAATATTGTCCAGCCCTACTTTCTTTATTCTCTCATACGAATGTTCACTGTCTTTGTGTAAAAGTGCTGATCTGAACCTTTTACCCTGAGGGACCTGTTTTAAATCTGGGAGCCAATCAGCTGGCCTGTCACAGGAGACTAATACTCCCATTGGTCTTGAAATGGCGCCTGTCAATGAGGAGTGGCCGTGATGGAGAGGTAATTACCTCCAATATAATCGTGTGTCACTGGCTTTATGCATCAGTCAGTCAATAATCACATCATTAGCTGGACAAATCTCAGCTTTAGAGAAGAATTAGGAGACCTGTGATGTAGTGGTCGTGTTGGTTCACTTTGTTTTTTCATGTTTTGTGAAGATGTTGAAGCTGGATGTTAAAAATATTAGTGTTGACACTCATCTCCTGAAATACTTGTTGACAGTAAATGCAAAAACCACCCAGAGTGTCAGCGGATGATGGATCCTCTCATTCACAAGCCTCTCTGGAAGCAGCTTCAATTATAGAGGCTCATACTGTATGGAGGTATCATCACAAGAATATTAATAACTCAGAGAACTTGTATAATATTCTGTTCAGCACCCACAAATCATAAAGCAGGCGCTGTATTATTCTTTACAGTGTCGGAGTCCTTGGCTAGCAGATGCTGATATTTGCCAAATTAGATAGCCGCGCACACACAAAGAGATACATGTGAAGCATCAAATCTACCGCGCAAACACACACACATGTACAGTACAGACCCATAAAAAAGTCCCATGTATGCGCTCCTCTCAATCCTCTACTGTCGTCAGCTTTACAGCAGGGAAATTGACACCTCAACCGCAGCTCTTTTTTGCTGCTCTACGTGCTGAAATGAATCCTCAGAGGATTTCTTTTCCCAGTGTGGAGGACTACGATCAATGAAAGCAATCTGGAACATAGTAAACAGGCGAGCAGCTCCAGGACACACAACCTTATAGACAGGGATTGACAGCGCGGCAGAGATTTAACCCAGACCATCTCTGGATCTGGTGTTTTTCTATCTCGACTCAACAAGGAGCAGATGTCAAATGATAAAAAATTAGTTTTTTGTTGTTCTATAGCTGTACTGCGAGGAGTCTACCAGGTTCTGTGACTCCACTATGAGTCACAGTGATTGCCATTGGTCTTGTGCCTCTAATTCGTGGCTCACACATACAGTACTAGCTCGGGGAATTTAAAGAAACACGTTATTGAACAGCTAAGACATTGAATTCTTCCTATATTCCTTCTCTCTTTTGGGTTGATAATGATTCCTGAAGCAATTTCTGTAGCAATCTCACAAAAGAAGAGCTCCAATTCAGGTCCTGTTTATGATATAATCGTGAGTGGGGATGGTTCATACCGTAATAGGCCTTTTTAGGAGTTTTTATTTGCTGTATTGGGGCAATAGCAGCAAGTAATGGTCGCCAGAAATTTCCCTCCGAGGAAATGGACTGTTTTGGTTCATGCCGTTAAAGAAGCCATATTCATTCCAGATACATTATGTCAGTGCCTGAGTGCATTTCCTCCTCAATTTAGAGCTTCATCACCACCTCATACACGCATTTATGGGAAAGCTGCTTGTTCCTGTCACAAGGGACTAAGAGAAAATCATTCACATGTGCATTTGCGAGAATGTGTGTGTATGAGTGTGGTAGGGCTGAAACTAATGACTATTTTCATTGTCCAATAATATCTAGATTATATTCTTGATTGATTGATTAGTTGTTTGGTCTATAAAATGTCAGAAAATGGTGAAAAAATGTCGATCAGTGTTTCCCAAAGCCCAAGATGACGTCCTCAAATATCTTGTTTTGTCCACAACCTAAAAAATCTTCAGTTTACTGTCATAGAGGAGTAAAGAAACCAGAAAATATTCACATTTAAGAAGCTGCAATCAGATAATTGACTTCTTTTTTTAAAAAATTACTCAAACCAATTAAGCGATTATCAAAATAGTTGGCAATTAGTTTAATTGTTGACAACTAATTGATTAATTGTTGTAGCTGTAGAGTGTGGAAGTATCTATTACTGATATAAATGATACTACATGACAGTATTGGTGTATGTGAGACTTCTAGAAATCCTCCCTCACATGCTACAGCGTAGAGAAACCACCACATAAACCACGATGCTGGAGAAACCATCAACACAAACACAAATCCTAGAACAGAAGTGGTGATATCAGACCTATTTTTAAGCTTCAACTCAATGCGACCCGCCTATAGGTAGTGCTTGTTATTGTGGCTTCTAAATACAGTGCATCACATTACACTGAGGAGCACATTCATACTGGAAAACTCTCACACGTGTGACTCTACCAGTGTTGCTCATCATGAGGGGAGATCTCTGCTTTGTTTTTGTAATATCGTGTTCCTCCAGGTGGGGGCAGCAGACTATGACTGTGATGTGAACATCTCCACCTTCCCCACACAGCTTATACTCATCTGGCAGCTGTTGCCATGGATACAGAGCCCAGCCATTGCTGTGTGATGCAAGCCACATCTAATAGAGGAGCATAGGGGGTAGTGTTGAGCTCAGAGACGGGGATTTTCACACAGACATACCTGTCTGCTCTGTGAATATGAAAGATTGGTCTCCACATCTCTGCAGTGTGGTCGTATTTAAAGAGCTACAGTGCTGTTTTGTCAACCAGCTTGAAATGAAAAGTATATCTGCCATCTTATGTTCTCTAGATTCATTTTCATCTGGCCGCAGTGTGTCAGTCATCATACATAAACTTTGCTGTTATGGTGGTTTAGTCACCAGTCATCACCTGAACCTGCGTTTAACAAGCTGGATAGAGAATATGATCCTTAATCACTGGTTAAGGGTCAGATTGAGCTCTCTGCGTGCCCCTAATCATTATGACATATGGTTAAGCTCTGATCGGTGGTGATGGAAATGTTAACTGCAGATAGCCGCTGCTGGTTGAATCAATTAAATGGTGATTAGCCCTGATTATCTGATTAACTAGAGCCATCACGGATGGACTGCTCACTTAAGAGTTGATTACTTAAGACATAACTGTGGACAGCCTGTGTACGTCTCGTAGCTAAATTTAACTCGTAGTAGGTCAGGTTTGAATGGCACAAATCCGTTTGACTTTAAAGCCCACTTCTTTACTATGTCCCACTTTGGAGAACCTAAATTTAGCAATAAACAGCCCACTGAAAGAAGACTTTATTCTAATCATAGCCTCTGCCTGGCAACATGTCCCTTGATGTTAAAAAGATAATTGAAGAGAGGAAGGACAAAAAAAAAAAATACTTGTTTGTTACCTTGTATGCCAGACTGTTTGTGTATTCTACATCGATACAACACCCAGCGCCCAGCCAAACAGGGTGGCGCTGCCAAATCTGACTTGGCTAAGTGTAAAACAGGCTGGCACCGTGGCATATGACTGTGTTTTCTGCTTTGTCACTTAGACTGGTGCTTTGTGTTAAGAGGGTGACTGTGTCTACCATTGCCCAGTGTGCTGATTGAAGTTAGAACATTTCTTAGATGCCTCTGAGTCTGCATGAAGACCTTTTCAAAAAGGGTTATTTATTTCAGCTCATGCCATGCATTGAATTATTACCAATAGTACCTGTAATTAGAATCTAGTACACACGACAGTCCCCACCTACAACCCTAAATGTAGAAGCTATTTTTTTCTCAAATATAGCTTCCCAGCATTGGACGCTTGATGGGCTGTCGCTAGGCACAAGGCACCTGATTGGACAAATGCTTTCACTCGGGGGCTCCTGCTTCCAGCTTTCAAATTGGAACCAACATGGCAGCTAGTTTGGATCTTTTACTTTATATTATGAAAATAGTTCACGGAAATGTGTTTCTTAAACATTTTAGGCGAGAAAGAAGCCATGCAGTTGCTGAATTTCTTCTCATTTTAGATCGACAACAGTTAGTTTAAAAGTTTTTCGGGAGTTTCCAGAGACGGCAAATTGCGCCAGATGCCCCTGATGCCCCTGATTTGCATAAAGTAGCCTAGACTTGAACTTTATGAAAATGAGGAGCGGGCAACGTGACAGTCCGTCTCTCAAAAACGCAACGCTACACTACTAGAATTCATTGCACGGCTGCTTACATAGACAATGAATGGGAAGTGTGGAAAGGACGGATCCTGTGGACACGTACCATAAAAGTCTACAGCCATGCTAGCGGCTCTGTGATGCTTTACTAAGGCACACTTATGCTTTGAGCTAAATGCTAATGCCAGTATGCTAAAATGCTCACAATGACAATGCTAACATGCTGATGTTTAACAAATATAATGTTTACCACGTTCACCTCCTAGTTTCGCGTGTTAGCATGCTGACATTTGCTACCACTTGACAAAAAAAAATACAGCTGATTGGAATGCCATTAGTGCATCCTGCCGGTTTTGTATTGGACAATTCACCCGATGATGGTGCTAAATAAAAAGTTAAGGGATCACCTAATTTGTTACGATTTATCTTGAGGGGAACATGAATGTCTCTATGCAATCCATCCAATAGTTGTGGAGACATTTCACTCAAAACCACAAATGTCAAGCGCATGGTTTACATTTGTGGTCCCTCATGCTAGAGGAAAAGTTTGATCAGAAACCCAGGGGAAGGTCAGACGATCACTAAATTCTGTAGCGTACATCTTCTGGGGATCACGAATGTCTACAAAAGGTTGTGTCAATCCATCTAGTAGATGTTGAGATATTTCACTGGATAAGTGGAAACTTTTACCTGCTGGTGGTGCTAGAGAGAAAGTTATGGGATCATTAAAATCACTGGGATTCATCCTCTGGGGACCATGAATGTCATGACATTTCATGACAATCTATCCAGTAGTTGTTGAGATCCATGGTAGCTCTAGAGGGGATCACCAAAGTTAATGGTTTTCATCCTCTGGGGATCAAATTTCATGGCAATCCATCCAATAGTTGTTGAAATATTTCAGTCTGGTGAACAGACGGATGGACTGACTCTTTGAGCGTGACTAAAAATGGAAATAACACTCTTGATTGAATTGACATCTCTGCCCTGCGTGCACAAAAAAGTAATTATGATTGTAAATGCTGGAACAATATTTTGCATGTAAAGTTATAAACAGTAATTTCAGGAAAAGGCAGATCCTTTTTCTCATGCGAATGTTCCTCTGGAATTCCATATATATATACATATAGCATGCAAAACCTCCATTACTTGGCGTCTTCCAGTGAAAGTAATGAAGTGTAAGTAAATTTGGATTTTGGCCTGAGCCCAGTTCTTGAATCGACAACCTCAGCTACTTTTCTACAGTACACACAAGTAAGATTAATTTGGGGAACAGCAGTCGGGTCATACAAAGACATCTAAGTAGCATTAATGTAGCTGTCGGTTTTGTTACTGGGGCTCCCCCACTATGTAATGACACCGCTCGTCTGGAGCGTGAAGGGCCCATAGTACAACTCCGTGACTCCTGCCATTTTCCAAATCAGCAGAAATCGGTCAAACCTTTCCTTTCCCACTACAAGCGGGAGTATCGAGTTTCAGTGAAGTTTGGTTTTTCCATGCTGCGAATACAGATGTCAACTGCTAGCGGAGGGTCTGGCTGGTGCCATGTCTGGCTCTGCATGTCTGATCAGAGCTGAAGGGTGCAGGGGTGGGCTCAATGGTAGATGCCTGGAAAGTAGGGGAGCTTTGCGCATTTCAGCTGTGTCTAAAACTCTTTTGATGTGTAGCGTGGCTTATACTGATGTTCTCTTTCTGTGTGACACCCTCTCCCTCCCTTGCATAAAGCCCTTCTCCCCCGCTTCCCTTCTGCCATGGATTGCGTGTCTACGTCTCAAAATCTTGCTTGTTTTAGGGGGCTCATGGAAAATCTATAACAGGTGGGCTGTGTTTGAAGGATATGTCTTTTCTAATTATCTGTTTGCAGAGGGATTTGGGTGGGCGGCCGCTGAGCCAAATGTTCTCCCAACCCAGCCTCGCTGCCTGCGTACCTGCTATTTGTTGCCTATAAGTCAAATTGAATTCAGATAATCAACAAGTTAACTCATTTGTGTCCAAAGGCTATATTTATTATAAAGAAAAATGCCACAACATTTGTTCGGATTGGTCAAAAGTCTTTAAATTCGGACATACTTTGGTTAAGTATCAGTACAACTTTGACATTTTAAGATTTTTACACTGCATATGTGCACATATCTTTGATATTCAACTTGTAATGAGTTCATAGATTCCAAGTACTTGATTGTGCTGCTTGCCATTTTCTTATCATACTATATCTAGTATTTGGGCACATGAATACTATTTTTTACTAAAATATATGGAGATATGGAGTCTATTCCAAAAACAGTGGTCCCATTTACCCAAATACTATATATTGTATGATACAAAAAACTCACTTTTCAGCCAGATGGTTTGACCGATTTTGAAACTTTCTTCACATTTATGCTTAGGCAGGCACAGAGAACACTTCCACCAAAGGAAATTAAAGATTTCAGTTGTGGGCACACATTTGTTAAACAATGCGCTACACACATTGACATGGTCAGGCACCCTGGAGGTGGTCATCGATTTTGTGTCAAAATATGATATTTGAATAATGTTGATACCAAATAAAGGGAGTAATTGAGGCCATGGTGAGGCACCAGAATCTAAATGACTCAATCAATCTCAGCTATAAAATGATGTTTGAGGTGTTTAAACATCTTGGGTCCATATTGTTTTTTAAGTTGGTCTAATCAAGTCAGTCCACATCCAAGTCTTGGCTCAGTACAGTTTCCTTTGTTTGTCATCAGGGCCACCATGCTTTGTCATAAACACAGTACCAAAACCGTGCGAGGCACCATAGTAGCAGTTAATGGGCTTATGGTGTTAACATACTCCGCATTGTTGTGAAGGAGCTGACCAGCTTCCTTAAAGGCTTAAACGGAGATGAGCGGTGATCTTCTTGACCTTCTCGCACATGATGGGTGACAGATTTCTGGTGAAGCATCCAAAGGCTATTGATCTCTAAGATAACACATTTGACTGTATTGGCACTACAGTTGGACCAAACTAGACCCAATTTAGAGCCAACCAAAAGACTGAAATCCACACATTGCGGGTGAACTTAAGGAGAGTGGTTTTAAAGTAGTCTGCTGTTATTTTAAGTAGTGGACAGGAAAGAAAGGAAATGTGGTGGAAAGATATTTGACCTCAGACAAGAAACGACATATTATGTCGGGTAGGCTGCCGCAAAATGAGTTTTGAGTTTACTCCCAGACCTTATGCATATTTTGGTCTCAGCCAACACCTCAACAGAGGCCAATGAAAAGCTAGTGGTCAGTTATCTTCCACTCTTTGTGAGGGCATTGAGGACACTGTTCAAGGTAGTGTGTGCATTTAAAAAAAGGGAAAGAAATCAGAATATGAGTGCAGGGAAGAAGAAGGTGCTTAAATTGTCCGTTATGGGTGACCTGAAGACAGAATCGTTTAAATAATCCACAATCAACCACACTGGCCCAACAGCGTCCTACTATGTCTAAATCAATCATCCTTTAATGCCAGTCGTTGGTCCCAACCTGGTCCATGTCAGTACATGGACATCGATTGCGATTTTTATTCTCTTACTATTGAATACAAAACATCCACACCAGGTGCTGATCTGTCGACATCCTGTCAGCACTTCATGACTGCAAAGTAGCCAAAAACAGCGAGAGAAGAGATAGCGCTATCTACTGAATCGACACGTTCCCTAAGTGATTACCGTCCCCTCATTCATCAATGCTGCAGGTCCTTCAGGGCCCCGCCATTCACACTGTTCTCCCTTTGAAGGATTTATGCTCATTTTCATTAAAACAACGTTGTTTTCATCAAGATAAGCATACACAAAGAGCGAGCGAGTGGAGGGCAGAATCTCCAGAACTGGATTAAATCTTATGTAATAGCTCCTTGAGGTGCTGTTGCTTGCATGGCAGTGATCAAGCAACCGCACAGGAGACCTGAGTTAGCTTTCTCAAACACTGCTCACATTGTCCACTGTCCAAAATTAACTTTTTTTTAAATTACTGTTTTCTTTTTCTGAGTTATGACTGTTGAGAACTTTTATATAAAGCACATAGCCAGTCAGTCAGTTACGATGCCAGTACCAATACCAGTACCCTTAAAGCGATACGATAGCAATAGAGTACTTCACTCGATACCCATCGTGTGAATGAAAGCTGTGTGTGTCCAACTGGCTCGCTAATCGCCGCCGCATTGCACAGAGTTCATACAGCGGTTACCGGTGATAACGCCAACCCTTGACCCACGGTTATGGGACCGCGTTGTCGCAGAACCATAACGGACACCCTCCGGTTCCCCCCCCGCCCCATGTTAAATGTTAGGTTTGTCAGCACTTGTTGCCGTTGTTAGCGCTGTAAGCACTGTTAATATCGTTAGCTGCTAGTCGCCGGCTCAGATATCTCCATGTTCAGAGCCGTGTGCAGGAAGGCAATTCTGGCTTTGTGGGTTGCAGCTGCTGCGGTAGTGGGCCAATCACACGTCGCAATAAATCGAAGAACACTTGCGGTGATTGGCTGCAAGCAAAGCAGTCATCTTTTTCCAGATCTGGGCACAAAAATGATCGATTGCAGGTATCGTTTGACTTTCACATTGTGATATTACTTGGTACTGGGTTGTTTGGGTTGATACCTTAAAGGTATTAAGTACTGATACTCAGCCATTGTCACGGCTCACAATAACCAGTCTTATCAGCTAACTTTGCTTTTCTTTTTTTTACAAACATTTCACAAGATTAGAATTGGCTCAAGGGTCAGACTAAATCAAATAGCTGGCCACTTTAAGCCCATGTATTATTTGCCATAATACTACTTGCCCATAAGCAAGTTTGATTAACCAAAAGTATAACAACCTCAAAATGAATGGTGTTTTTAAAAAGATTGCAATTTAGACTGGAAATGACATCATGATACAGACATCAAACTGATCTTGACACATAATGAGGGTTTAAAAGGACTGTGTACCTGTTGTTGCTGATGCCTTAATGCTTCTCAGAAGTGCTCTCATCTCTTCCTATTTGGTCCCTTTAGTAGATCTTTGTGAGTTTTTCATGCAGATTTCCAAACACAAAACTCAGACAGGGTCACACAACCAGTTGGGGGTCTGCTAGCGAGGAATGCCCATTGCCTTCCAGTAATTTGTGTGTACCAGAGCACTTCAGGGTGTGCATTAGGTTCTCTGTTGGCTTGTGACCTGTTGTGAGGATTACACCACAGCGATATGTCTGGATGGGTCAGGGCCAGGAGGGGAGGTTCTTCCCAGGAGGGGCTTAGACGGTGGGGTGAAGACTCAACCTCTCCTCTCCGACTATTTACCAAACGGCCACATCTCCTGTTAGCTATGAGACTAATTCTGGTTCATCAAATATGTCACTTGTTACTTCAGTGAAATATGTTTGTAGATATGGGCCTGGATTCACTTCCTTCAGTGAATCTTCACAAGAAATTTTAGAAAAGTCTAATCTCTTACAATTTTTCCTTGTATCAACAACAACAATAAATAAATAATAAAATACAGTAAAAGATAAATTTCTCTGGAAATACGTATTTGTGAGCTTTCCCATCCCATACATCTGTAATTATTAATAAAGAAACAATGATTAGGGCTGCTCTATTATGGCCAAAATAATAATCCTGATTATTTTGATCAATATTGAGATTATTCATTATGATTATTCATTAATTTTTTGCAAAAATATTTCTATTTCATTTTCACATTTAAATAAACAGAGCACTGCTGTCACATTTCTGCTAATGTATAAATTAGGGCTGCACAATGTTGGAAAAAACTGACATCGCAATGTTTTTTTTCTGCGATTTTTATTTTGATATTAAAAAATACCAGGTTATTCACCCTAAATATTCTAGGTTACGTTTTAAAGTTAAATGCATCAATGTCTCAACGTGTTGAGAGCAAAATTAAGAGGCTAGATCTAAGAACTTTGTGCTCTTGTAAACAATATAATTATAGGGAGGTCTCATCAAAACGAGTAATATGCAGTACATTACTAATATATAATATACAGTACATTATTTGGATATAATATACAGTACATTACTCTTCTACTCTGGACTGCAGCTGCAACATTTGGATATCCCATTGATTTGACATGCAGCGGTGTTTTCTATGAGCTGAGCACTTATTTTAAACGTCAACATCACAGCCGATCATGTTCATTTAATTGTCGGAAGCCAAAATCGTGATCACGATTCATTTTTCATTAATTGTGCAGCCCTGAGTTAAATACATGTCTTAGAGAATTGACATTTTAAGACAATGCTATTTATCAAAAAAGCATAGCAGTAAATGCTTTTTCCCAAAGACATGTGTAAAGACGGGTTTCCACCAGGGTTGAATATTGACATTTTAATTGCAGTGTGAAGCCTGACAGCTTCTAAAACCAGGCATTGACAGTCTGATAAGTAGCAATACGACCATAATTACATTTTTTGCATCCTTCCCACTCTCGTTACTTATGTTGACATTAAAATAAAAAGCAGTCATATCATGTCTGTGGGACGTGCATGTTGTGATTTAATTGTATTTTGTCATTGTATGAACCTACAATCATTCTGCCAGCCAGTGCAGAATGCTCTTCTGTACTATGCTAACAATCTCAATCATCTTATTAAACGCACACATACAGACACACACACACATACACACAGTTTCCATGGAAACAGGATCCAGGGCCTTTTATGACTGGTTGTTTGCCCAAGACAACTAAAAATGGTCTCAGCAGCCATGCAAAGATGGGAGATAAATCATTTGGATAATAAATAATGGGACATGTACTAATATATAAAGCGTGATAAGATGTTTGTTGTTGCCTTAAGCAGTATTGTTATTGAATTTAGATCATTTTCATATCCATATTCATCAGGTAAATTCTCTCATTCCTCTATTTGTGACATCATATATCTCCTCTCTTCTGCTATGTTGTCATACTCTTTGTGCTCGGTTTGCATAGCACTGCCTGTAATGTTAACACTCGCACGGACACACATCCAGAACAAAACGCACACACACAAGCGGTCACTTTCCAGCCGCGTTGCCCTTCAGTAGCCTAATGTGTGTCTGAGGTCCAGATGGCGTAGCGGTAGGAGGGCTGGTTCACAGTGCTAGCCGTAGCGCTAGCAGTCTTAGGTTTTGGCTGGTTGGAGAGGGAGAGTCTGCAGCCAGCTACCCCTCTGAGTGACAATGGCAAGTGTACAATTCACGGCTATGCGCTCAGCATCGAGCTTTGCCATGTTTGCAGGATAAACTTGTGCATTTCTTTTTGCTGGAGCCAAACTATGTGGCCGTTTGACACTTCACTGTGAATTACAACAGCGCCATTTCGACTCTTGTGATGCTCTCATGTCGGCTAGTCTTATTTATTTTTTTTTGAGTTGTTTTGATGCAGTTACCACATGCTTCCCTGTTTGTGTCCGCAAATGACAGGAAGTAAGCTGAACAAGGACCTGAAGCATTACCTGAGCCAGCGCTTCCAGAAATCCTCGCCTGACCACGAACTGCAGCAGACCATCCGAGACAACCTCTACCGCCACGCCGTGCCTTGTGAGTCCATTTACACTTCACTCTGTCATTTATCCTTTTTCTCATGTTTTTCATCTGCTGCTCTACTGTCTTCTCCATTTCCTGGCTTTTATGTGAGCTGTTTTGCAGTTCCTGATGACATTTTGGCTTTACACACAGTCCTTGCTAGGATGTCACGATACCAGAAATTCAGTAGTTGATGCCAATACCAATGAAATTCCATGATTCTCGATTCAAATTCAATACCATAGGAAAAAACAAAAGAATAAATCCAATGTACTTAACATTCACTACTTTATTACCGTTTGTATACTGTTTTTGCAAATGTATTATTAATCCCTGATGATCTGCTTCAAATTTCTCACCAAAAACTACATTTTACAAGATTACATTTTAAGACATCATGATAAAGTTATAATTTACCTTCATCCAATACTCATTTTTACTGAATAAAGCTTGAACGCATCATATTGCAACCTTTGTACATTACCTGTTAGCTCTGTTATTTAGCCAAGCAGGACTGTGCCCAAAGAACATATATTTCCAAGAAGTGAAAGTCAATTGTTCGTTCCATTGCAACATCAGCGCCCGGCAGCAAAGCTACGCTTCCGCAATTTTGAACTGAAAGCGACGCCAGTAAATCGTCTGCCTAAAAAGTGCTGTACAAAAGTAAAACAAAATGATTTCTATGTTATTGTCATATTCTACTGTAATGGCTTGTGTTGAACCATAAAATATTTTCAATGTAATAAACATTTTCAGTCCAAAATGGCGGCAGCGACTGTTGTCAAAAAAACACAAGAGTTTCGTCTCTGCTTCTGTACTCTTTGCTGTGCTGCCAACCGGCTGCTAACAGCTAGCTTTAACTAACTCTCCTCCTGCTGATTTCAACATGGATTTGCTGTAGTGTAGTGCACAGTGTAGCATGAACAGTGATGCAATTAGACTCAAGCCTTGATGTTTTCTACAGTATCTGTGGTACTGCTGAAAAACGAGTATGGTCACGTTTTCAGAATTTTGGCATCAACTTGGTACCGAAATCTCTGTTCTTGTGAGATCCCTAGTCGTCACACGCTTTGTTTGTGTGAGTTCCCACAGAACATCCTTTTGGCTCCAAAGATTGTCATTTATTTTTTGAACTTCCTCTATAAAAAAAACTCTTGTGGTGAGGTCAGCGTGAGCCACTGTCTCAGCTCCGGGCATGTTCAGTTGTGAGTATAGCTGCCTCACACAGACACTCTGGATGGTTATCTAATTAAGCCTGATTATTTCAGTGTAATCCGTGGTTCTACTTGCCTTTTGACCAGTATTGTCCGAGCAGTTAGCCAGGCTGATTACTCGATAGCCTCCTTGGAACTAACCTCATGTTGATCGTTTGTATCACACATCGCCCCTCTTCATCCCAATCTGATAACAAGCAGTGAGCTGTTACAAAGTCAGCCACCCTCCATCCATTCAGTTGGCACGGAGTTTGCTTTTCTAATATATTGTCTGATCAGTTAGAGGAAAAGTCTAGTGAGTCCACAGTGAATAGGCTAGTAGTATTGTCATGTCCACAGGATCAATAGCACCAGTAATTACAGGTTGCTTTGGCTTCATCCAAGTCCCTCACCCTCTATCTCTAACCAGTATCTCCTCTGCCAGAGACGACTGTGTAATCCAGGAATAGAGGCTTTGACTTTTTTCCTCCCGACTGTCGATATAGCAAAGATCTGAAGGCACATTTGTTTTTTGATGCTGCATATTTCTCTTGTAGCTGCTTGCGGCTCAAAAGCTGAAGTAGATCCTTGAAGTGTTTTATTCTTCCCTGCTATGAAAAACAACCCTTGAAGACGCTGTTGGTGCCAAGGATGTGGCATTAACACCATAATAGTAGAGTGATAAATGCCATAACTGTGCTACTCCCTCTTGTGTTATCCCTGATTTGCATATATGACCGAAACCAACCGCGTGGACCAATCGGAGCCGGGCTCATCATTGTCGTGATGGCGGAGTTGGAAATCCCCTGCTGGCTTTGGACGCAGCATGTCTCGCTTATAAAGATGGAGAGAGAGGGGGGAAGAGACAAAACAAGTAGATAAGATGTGTAACTGTAGAAATGACTGGGTTGTATGCAATTTCTATGTTTCTTTCTTTTCCGATCTTACTTTACAGCATTTTAATATTGACTGAATACAAGTATTTGCAGCTGTGGTGCAGTAGCTTCATGTCTTTTACTAGTGCGTAAGTGCACTTTAGACATATCACATCATACTTTGTCTACAATAATCACATATTTGGAGAACAAAAAACTTGTTGGTAATTACTTTTCACCTCCTCCATCCCCATTTATTTTCCAAAGCCTAAGCATATTGGATTTTTTTTTTGCAGCTAATTTCAGACTTGAAAGAGAGCACCTCTCATTTCCCCATAACCGTGTTTTCCCCCTTAACGGTTCTCATCCGTTGGCTTTTCAATTAGTTTATTCGTTGCTCTCTCACGCAAATTACTATCTGTATTCAGGAGGCTTGTTTAAGGGACTTTATCTGCATTACCTCCACTGCCATATGTCAGCCAGACACTGTTGGAGGGTGGGGGTCTGGTCTTAATGGCCATTTTAATCACTGAGTGCTCTATGGCACACTAGTAAAAATCCTGGTGTTGTTAGCAGTAAACAAAGCACGAAGGTGTTCCCCAGGCTATATGTTTTATATGTTTTATAGGACTGTAAAGTTTGTGTTGTCATGCACTCGT
The DNA here is from genome assembly GCA_916701655.1 of Sebastiscus albofasciatus. NCBI lineage: Eukaryota > Metazoa > Chordata > Actinopteri > Perciformes > Sebastidae > Sebastiscus > Sebastiscus albofasciatus. Next base: position 30,406 of record CAKAOI010026597.1, read on the forward strand.
AGAGGAATGAGACCCTCGCTGGAATATTACATTTACAAATAATTTGCTGCAGCTTAATTTTGTTTCCCTCTGTGTTATGGGATGACATGTTACAGTGAATAAGTACTCCCTCACACTCACATAATAATAACACAACACAACACAGCAATTGTATAGGAGAGCATATGTTAATTTATGTAGTGTTAATACATAAGTGAGATGGATTTTGTTTTGGCCTGTGTTTGTGAGAGGCCAGTGTGTGTCCATGTTGACGTATGTCCAAAGGTTGTTCGAAGCACCGTCCGTGTGCATGTGTAGGTGTAGGTGTGATTAATGCACAGCAAGCAGGTGGACAAACAGATGGAGAAGTGTTTCTGTGGATGTTGTTGGGGCTGTTCCTGCCTCTAAATTAGGCAAAATGGCAACAACCAACCTTTCTGCACATTCACCTGACCACTTCTGGTACACAACAGTATTGTGTCTATCTATTACAGTCTATTAAAGTCCCAAGCTGTGTTTTTTTTACTATATAAATTTGAGCCAAAGTCACAAATGTAATTGGTTAGTTTGACTATATGATGGGAAAATAAGCATTCTGTGCATTTGTCAACTTGCTGTAATTGAAAATAATGATTGTTTTACATCAGTGTTGCAGCAGCAGGAGAAATACATTGTGCAACAACAAAAAATATACGTATATACATATACAGTATTAACATTCCAAACAATTTTTTTCAAAATGTGTTATTAATATGCCAGTAATGTAATCATCTGTATGGTGCTGTAATGGAAGATACAAAAACTTTTACATTTAAAGAGATATTTTCTGCTCTTCTTCTTGAATGGCCAATTCTCCATTTACGGAAGTCACTGACTACGTTTACATGTACTGCACTATTATTCTGAATTTGATACGGATAATGTAAACAGCATATTCCGTTTGGATATTCTGAATTAGGCCTTATTATGAATGGATAATTTTCCAATTCTGGTTTTGGACATGTATACAGCACATTTGGAATATGCATCTCAATTGGGGGTTTTATGGCAGTTTGCGACACACCACCACAAACCAACTAGCCGACAGTTTGCAGAGATGCATGCCCAAAAGAAAAGCCCACATATATGGTCGGAAGGAGAAACACAGCATTTTTAAGCATTATGAAAGACTTGGATATCGAAAGGTTTTTGGATATGCGCAAATATCACAACACCGTCCTTTTCTAGGTGGTGGTTGAAGGACTGAAAGAGGGAGGCTGTGTTTGGTTTAACAAGTCCGCCAATGGTTACGTTAATCGGAGTATGCACTGCTGCATGAAAACGGGAATATTGGTGGAATATTCATTTTCATTAGCCATGTAAACAGCTTAGTAGGAATATTGTCTTTTTTGGAATAAGGGCAAAAAACTGAATATTTTGTATTTTGTGATGTAGTCATTGTCGCTGCATCCTCATCATGTTGGCCTGGGCATGGTGTGGCGCCGTCTCTGTTTTTTCTTTTTACCCGACAACAAGGAGCTTAGTTAATACTTGTGGAGGTTTATGCTACCCCTTTTTATTCCTCGCTCACTTTACATTGGTCCTCTAAACAACCAATAGGGGGGAAGGGAATCAATAAGGTTTTCCACCGTTGACTGCTGCCAATTGTGTTGGTTGGGCTGCCATGCCGTATGCACCACAGCAGGGATTGAACAAGGTTCACTGTGATGGTGAGTGAGTGCCATCCAAGCATGCCACCAGTCCAATATCTCAGCAAATCAAACACTAAGACATAAACTAGTGTGAGGGCACTCTTTGATTTTTGAGAATGTTGCAGATTTACACACGGAAAAGGAAAAAAACTAACATAAACTATAAAAAATACAGTCGGAGAAATAACAAACACAATGTAAAACTTCTTTGGAGAACCAGTATAGGGCAGTGAAGTTCACCAGACCTGTTCACCTGCAGGTACCTCTCTTACGTTTCATGCAGCTGGTTGTAAACATAAACTAGTTTCCTCACTCACATCTCCAAAAAGTCAGTTGTTCCCATAACCCTGCTAAAAATTTGAAGCCCAGCACTACTTTCACCCTCCCCCATCTGCTGAGGCGTCCGTCGGCTTCCCTTGTGGTCACCCCATCCGCTAGTTCAGCATTCCCAATCTCCCATTATCCCCACCACCCCTCCACCCCACACCCCTCCACCCCACACCCCCCCTCTATCCTGCTCTCATTCCTGACCCCCCCAGCTCATGACACCGCTGCCTCTCGTCCTCTCGCTGCTGCCGCCGCCGCTGCTCCCTCTCTCCCTCTATATCGCCTCTTTCTCTCTCGTTTTTCCTGCCAGTTGATCGGAGCAGTGTGAGGAAGACGAAGAGACTTGTACCTGATTTTAAAGCTCAGCATTCTGTGTCTACGAGCCTTGAAAAAGGGAGCTCTGGTCTCTCCTGCATCTAGGCAAGTAGCAGTGTTGTCTGCCGTGGTTGTTGTGATGCTGGTGTTCGCTTCTCAAATGAGGGTCCGCAGAGGGGTCGTGTTCACGTGTGATGAATTGCGGGGGCTAGCGGCACAGACGATTTGACGAGCCGTATATAGGCTAAGAGGACGGGCTCGGAGAGAGGTGGGGGCTGAAGCCGCGGGGATGGAGATGGGGGTGGGGGTGGGGTGGAGTTTGGGTGTGGGAGGGGGGCAAGAAGGGGGGATGGGTGGAGAGGAGAGAGAGAGGGAATAGAGGGATGCAAAAACACTCTCACACACTCAAATCAATGCTGGCTCTAGCTAGCCTGTCCAGCTAACGTAAACATATGTACACATGAATGACGATGTGGTTGTATGGGACCTCACTGTGCTGTCTGATTTCTGCCTCTCTGTGTGTGTGTGTGTGTGTGTGTGTCTCTCTACAGTTTATACAAAAGCAGTAATTTCCGGTGCTGGTGTGGTTGCATCCACAGATGCAATCACATTGTGTCACCTGAACAAAAGAAATGCTCTCACTCACTGTGCCATTCCTAAACAGCAGAAGGTGGTGAATCACGATGGAGTAAAAGAAAGCAAAAGGAAGATTTTAGACGTGAACTTCAGACTGTTACGGCTTTGTTGACTTTTATCCTGCAGGAAGAGGATGTTACAGTATGTCAGTCAAATACTCTGCGTGTGTGTCATGTATGACATGTATGTTTGACATGTATGACAAGGGATGTTGTTTTTGTCGAGGCTAGGTTAGCACAGTTGCAACTATATTTTCAACAATGACAGCTCCTTCCTGTTACACCAGTTCTCAAATACCCATTACAAAGACAAGTTGGCTTTGCTTTGCATTGAACTTAACAGTTGACGTAATGGCCACAGTTGGTTTACAACAGTTCAACTGAACTTGGGAGCAGTTGGTTGATAAATCCATGGACTGACTCTTTGTTGACCTGAGTGGACACTGTACAAGTAAGGAGGCACGCTCAGTAAGGCATCTTTTATTAGGCTTTTGCTAACTCTTGTTAGGCTACTGATAGGCTGGCATCATGGGCTTGTTTTTCTTCCTAACTGGTAAATTATTACCTGGTTGTTATTAGCTCGTAGAAACAAATTTTACGTCTATATTTAGTTGAAATTAAAGAAATAATTTGACATTTTGGGAAATACATTTAGTCACTTTCTTAGCGAGAGTTAGATGAGTCCTTGATTGACACCTGTCCCATATCTGTCTGTTAAATATGAAGCTAGAACGAGGAGCGTAGAGAATAAGTGTATTTCACAAAATGTTAAACTATTCCTTTGAGGCTCATATATTATTTTGTGCATGCTGGATAGAAATGGCTCCAGATTTTTAAAACAGACTTAATAGGAAATTGTCTCTCCTATATTTGCCATCCTCCCCCTAATAAATGTGCAAATTCTGTTCACATACATAACCATTGGGGAGGGGCTAGAAGCCCACCACCATACCAGTTTGATTACATGTGGACGAGGGGATCCCAGCATGCAGCAGGTTGATCAGAGGGAGGTTGTGAAGGAAACAATAGCAGCTGAATTGGTGCTGGTGGGGAGGTTTTTTTGTAAAGCTAACAGCGTTAGAGAAGTCAAAGGAATGCTGTCAAACAGAGAGTGAATGATGGGTGGAGTCCCCCAGATTCATTCCTATTGTATGCAAACACTCGATCACTGACACTGGCACACAGTAGCCATCGAGGTAGGTTGAGTAAATGATGCCTTTGCCTCAGTACAGGCGGTATAGGATGTATAATTCTTCATGTAGATGCTTATTTGTGCCTCTGAGTCTGGTTTGACAAATGGGAAATGTTTAATTTCCATTCACAGAAATGGCCTGTAGGAGTTTGCAGATAATGATGCTTTTTAGCCTGACAATGACACAACTGTGTATGATGTCATTATATTATAAATATCAATAAACATACAATTTGCCACTATTAAAGTACTGACCGTTTTCCCGAAAGAAACAAAATTAGCGATTATTAACAAGATGTGTTACTTATATTTTGTCCCCCATTCATATCAATGAGGTTAGACAACATATTAGAAACACCTCTCATTATAAAGCAAATTACGGCCTCCAAAACAAGTTAAATTAACACCTCTTTAAAACAATTTCAAGTCAGACTGAACATTATAACCTTCTTTTGTGTATTTGATTAATTGTTGATTCCAGGAACATTGTGTTGGACGTCATCAAAATACATTTCCGTCTTCACAGGAAACAACTTGGTTAGGTTTAGGCAATAAAACTACTTAGTTAGGTTTAAGAAATGATCGTTGTCTGGGTCAAAATTATTATGGAAGTGGTGTTACTTTAGTGCGGAAGTTATGTAACAAATAAATGATTTCACACAGGGTACAAACATCGGTCTCCTGTGCGAAAGTCTGGTGTTTTTCACCCACTTGTCCACCCAAACCTCCTCCCTAAGCAGCGTTTGTTGCTCTTGATACTTCTTAGATCAAGATAACATGGATTACATACAAATTGATTTCATGGGATATATACGAATTGCAGTGCATTACCTTTTGTAGGTATAGCAACAGATGGTGTATGAGAACAGCCTGACTGTTTTTGCAGTTAGTACACAGTAACGAATGTGTTGTACTGTTTTGTATTAATATTAGATAATACAAGAAGTGCTCTGTGGCACGTCTGTTAAATTATGACTTTGTAAAGCTGCTCCCAGTTTAAAATTTGGCAAAATAGCAATGAGAAAGCAAAATGTTATCCAAAGATTTAACACTTCATTTTTTAGTTTTCTGAGATGTTTCTGGAGTTATCTCACCACCGCCCACAATTAGTCAAATCTTTTCCAGCTGTGAGTTACTCCTCTATTGCATGTGTATTGCATTGTAGAACAAAAATGTCCATCAACACCACACTCACGCATACTAACGTCTTTGAGTCTTGTTAGTTTTTCTGTGAATTCCTGCTTAGAATTAGTATAAAGTGTGGATTTGAGATGATGGAAAGTCCGGTGTGTTTTGATCTACCCATGGATTTGGGACGGACACATTTAAGGGGTATGTGACAGAGAATGGCACGTCACATGACCTTTGACCTTCCTCCCTTTTTGCATTTTCTCACTGCTGTTCCCAACCCCCTCCACTGACTATAGACAATAACAAAAGAATCCTAAACATGCAGAGTTGCCTTTTTTCTTTAACTTGCATGCACAGATGTGAACCAGTTGGTCAGTTTGACTTAGGCTACATCCACACTTATACGTTTTCGTTTTAAAACGCACAACTTTTTTTACGTTTATGCCTAGCATCCACACTACTCCGGCGTTTTCGAGCCCCTAAAATCTAAGATGTTTGAAAACGCTGCAGACCCTGTTTTATTTTATAACTCCGGGGTTGTGTTTTAGTCCGTCAGAAATGGACACCTTTGAAAGCGATGATGCAGACACCCACGTTCGCTTCTTGATGGGTCTTATTAGTCATGACGTGTCCTTCCCTGATTTGTCACGCCACATCACATGAACTTTTTCCAAAAGAAAACTAACATCAGCCTTGACCACCAGTGGTTAATTCCAACATGGATAATGAGTTACAAGTGTTGCTGATCTTGTTGTTTATGCTAGCAGCTGTTTTTTATAATGCTACTACTGCCCACATGCGCAGGAGGCAAGCTGTTATTCGAGCGCTTTGCACATGGATGTATTAAGAGAACTGGATACAGCATTGGAGGCGGGGCCCGTTTAATTCCTAGGAAAGTTATTCAATGGCGCATGAAGCCAAAATGTCTCAACTTCCGAGTGGAAAAGTACCCGGATCTTCCGGCGATCTTCCGCATCCATTGGGCCCATAGAGCAGGCGCAGTAGCGTCCGCTCAGTTACATGAACAGAGGAAGGGAAATAACTCTGGATTCGGCTATTAGTGCATTTTACAACTTTTAGGACCTAATGATTTAAACAAGGGCTATTCAAGTTTTCATACGTGGAAGTTGATTCACCTAAAAAAAAATTAGCCGCTAAGTTACAGACGTCTCTTTCCCAATGTAAATCTAAGGGAAAAAGTATTTTTGGGCCCAATGGCATCACGTGACGGACACGGAAGTTGTAGTACCGCCATTTAGCCACTACGTAAAATTGGCAACAACGACCAGCGCTCTTCCTGGGGGCTTGGCTTTGCATCAATCCCGTGTCCAGCACAGCTTCCTTTTTACAACGGCACGCGCATGCCCAGTGTACGTGAATGGCCATGTGATAATGCGTTTTCAGGCGCGGTAGTATGGATGGAGATAAATTCTGAAACGGACGGAGGTCGTTTTCATTTTAAAACAGCGTTTTATTGTATTAGTGTGTACGTAGCCTCGGCATAATCAGTTTTTTGGGGGGGTTAGTCCATATCTCATGTTGAAACCTCCTTCTTCTGGGACTCTTCCATACAGTAGTTGGCTCATTCCCCACTGACATCATGATGGCTTTGTGTTACTATCCTTAAATCTACCAGAGTTGTGCAACACCTGTAATAATTGCTGATGTAGAAATCGTACAGCTCGAGCCTTATTCAAGTCCGTGACCTCCTACCCAGCTCTAGTCACAGATCTCATCTCTGTCTATTCCACACTTTCCTTCATTGGATGGCTTCTCCCCCTGACTCCTGTTCCTCTTCACATGTTGGTCAAGGATGAGTTGTCTGGAACTTGTTAAACACCCAGAGCATGTGTATGAGTTTGTGTGTGTGTAAGGACATCAGTGTCTGTCTGGGGAAGGACAAAAAAGAAACAGAGGTGTGGGGAGAGGAGGAAAAAAATAAACTGATGGGGATCTGTGAGAATAAGAAAGAATGGGGTGAACCGCCGAGAGAAGGGGAGGGAGTGGGAAAGAGAGAGAGATGGAGAGAGGGAGAGCGAGAAGGGGGAGGTGGGCGGGTGCATGTGGGTGCCTGCGAGACGGGAGACAGCGGGGCTCAGTCAGCGAGAGAGAGAGGAGAGCAGCCTAACATTGGTGTGTGTGGGTATGAGACGGAGCACATTATAAGCCAATGTGTGGATGCTGCTTAGCTTAGCTCCCATTAGCTTAGCATCACAAAGCCAAAGCTGGACAGAGGACAGACGCACGGGAGGAGGAGGAAGGGGAGGGTGGAAAGGAGAAGGAAATGTGAATCTGCACTGGTTTTTCTTCCACTCATCCACACCTGATTGGATTTTTTTTGTCTCCTGTCGACGTGGTGTTGTTCTGTGGACTGTAAGGGGGAAGGAGAAGAAGCCCCCCTCACAGGATCCCTGAACAGGTATTTTGTGTTTCATTTTGTGCTGTGATTTAATGGTTGGGGGTTGGGATGGAGAGAGATGGAGATGGAGATGGAGAGGCAGGCAGGCGAGGATGGCTGTGCATCAGGCGGAAAAGGCATCAGGAGCAGAGCGAGGGAGACGGAGGCACATCGCTGGCAGTAATGGAGGCTGATGTGTTGTGGTCAAACGGAAGCTGTGTGTGTCTGTCTGCGTCTGTCTGTCTCAGGTATGCGTGCGTCTGTGTGTGTGTGTGTGTTTGTCTGTGCAAAGTGTCACTTCCCGATGTACAGTATGTGTGTGTGAGTGTGTGTGTGTGTGTGTGTGTGTTTGTGGTGGAAGCACTCCAGCTCTGCGATGTCTGTATTAAGGCTGTGTGATCTGTTGACATGCTTGATCATATTGGAAGCCATTACCTCCAGCAGCTGCCTGTCTGTTTGTCTGTCTGGAGCTTCCAGGATGCTAAGATTAGCCTCTCCTTCATCCTCCCTCTTTTCTTTCTTTCTTTCTTTCTCTCTCTCCCTCTCGATCCATCTCGTGTCTGGATGACCCCCCCCCCCCCATCTCCTCTATCCCTCCATCCCCTCTCCCTCCCTGCCCCTCTAAATGTACCGTTTTAAAAGCCTCTCTCTTCCATTTCCATGTTGCTGTAGGTTGTAGCTTGCCCATGGTGTTTTTTTTTCTGGTTGGAATAAAAAGACAAAGGCCGGCTGTGTGTGTGTGCGGGGGGCATTTTCAGGCAGGTTTCTGGCTGATTTAGCTTCACACTGCACTGCTGGCCCTTCAGCTTTTTTTTATGCTTCTTATCCCTTCCCTTCCCCCGGTCCTCAGACCTCTGTATGGGAATCATTTAGAGCTGAAAGCGTTGCTTATGAAGGGGAAAAATGTAGCACGTCACAGGTCCAGAGAAAGGCCTGTTTTGATCTCATTGTGGTGTGGTGTGTGTGTGTGTGTGAATCGTCTCTTCATTGCGAGCCTCTTTCAGCCAGCCGGAGCAGTGAAAACACCCTCCCCCTCGACACAAAACACTCCATCCCAAATGAAAGGCATCCGTTCCAATCATTGAAAACCCATCTCTTCAACATTTTAATTCCCTGCCACCACCACCGCCACATAGGGAGGACTGAGATTTTTGGGGGTTTGAAGAATCAGATGGCATGGTTGGGGTGTCCGTGAGGCTGGACAATAGACTGTGATAAAACTAAAAATGCAAAAAAAAAAAAAACATACCCACAATGTAGCTAGAAATGTGAGGACTGGAAAATGCTGGTATCTGCGGCCTGTGCTTTTGGTTGGATTAACCCTTTACTGGGACAGATGGCTCCATCCCCCTGCCGAGCTGACAAACCCCAGTCAGCTCGTCACCCCTCCTGCATTTGTGTGTGTGTGTTTTTACCAAAAAAAAAAGCACTAGCAGGCAAGCTGTGGCGAAGATGGTGGATGGATCTGTTTTGGTTTGGGAATATGACGGCAGTCTGCTAGCCCTCCCCTTGTGTCTGCGTGAGTGTGTGCACGTGCATACAGTCATGTGTGCGTGTTGAAAATGATCCATGAAGACATGCCTCAGTATCTTCTTGGAAAATGTGGACTAGCTGGCTAGCTTGACATCAGAGCATGTTTATTGTGGAGATTTAGAGAAATGCTTCTGTAATAGCTTCTGCACAACAGTTGGGTCTATGAGGGTTGCCAGATTTTTCAAGGCAGGGCCGTTACCCATGTTGTGTCTCTATTATCATCCACCGGCTACATACTATGTTCTTTATATGGCCGCTTATTTCAGCGAGGCAGATGCTACAGTAAACCCAACATAACCAGCCAGTTTGATAAACCACGTCTGCCAGATTACACCAGAAAAATTAGATATGCATATGCTTCATGTGTGTTACCTTCGTTAATGTCCTCCTGCGTTTACCCTGACTGCCTTAAATACCTCGCAGAGTAAAAGTGTTTATGTATTAGAGGTTTGGCCGCTGAATCGGTGCCGATTGGACGTTTTACAAATTGTCGTTATCGGCGGAACTGGGCTCCGATAGTGGCCGATGGCTGCACCAGTCACACGGGGACGTACATCATCGCATGAAGGCTCCGTACATAAAGTCATGGTGTAGGGGAGAAAAGTTATCCCCTCGAATATATAACGCAACACTATCAGCTCTTTGTCCACGATACAAGACGGGGAGGAAACAAATCATTCACTGTTACTTTAACTGCTTACTGTACCAATATGGCGTTCTCTCTTCCAAATAATCCAGCTCGTAATCATCCATTCATGACATCAAATCGCACACTTAAGGATCCTCCTTACCCCGGATATGTGCACAAACATTAATTGTTTGAAAGGGTGGCATTTAACAATGTACGAGACACGCAACCGAAGGTATCCAGGCCAGTCATAAACCACAGAACGTGGCATCGCCTATTGCAAATAAATAGATCTTTTCCAATAATGTAATCCACCAAATCACATTTCAGGAGGTCCTCTTAGGAATTATTAAATTCGGAGTGACAAAAAACAGATTTATTAAAAACGTCGTATGTAAAAGTAGCTGACTAGGCTGCTGCAGAAGTAAAGAAAATATTGGTCAACCTCTATTATGTATGATTTACTGAGAAACGGTGGTACATTGTGTTTCTGCACAGTTCTATGATGTGCTTTCTGTTTAGGATAATAGGGTAGATGTAGATGGCATACATGCAAATGCGAGTTTGACTTCAAAATGAAATGACTGGACTCTTTGAAAGACATACAGCAGGCTAATTCAATCCACTACTAGGCCTGCCTTTAATGTAACACAGTCATCACATTTCATTTCAAAGAAGCATGATTCAGTGCACGGGGCAATTTGGGGTTTTCACTTAACACAGGCAGGACTAAGGGAAAGCATTTGCTTGCTATATGTTGAGGCACCCATCTTTATTAGAGAGGGAGCCAGAGCTGTTAGCGTGCATATCACATTGGCCCGCTGCTTCACCCCGCCGCTCCACTTTCTCACGTGAGACGTGCACAGACTACGGACAGTCGACAAATGAAGGATGCACACATCGTGCCTCAGTGTTGTACCAAAGCAGAATAAGCCAGACTGTTCCTGAATTCCTTAACTGATTATTGATATTACTGATATTGGTTTGTTTCATTCCACATTACAAACATTTTTATATTAAGTTTGTTTAGTTGAAGAGGAAATCAAAGTCTGTTACAGGAGTGTGGAGTTGGAAAGAGGTGATCTTACCTGCCCTCTGTTGACCTGCGTCTCATCTCTGTTTGAGGCTAGTGGCTCAAGGCTACTGTACTTTAACCGACTCTAGCGTAACACACCTGAATCTCCAACCGAACTGTCGGCACTTTGGTTGCATTGTGGGTAATGTAGAGTTCAGATTTTGACAAGGAAGAAGGATGCATGGAATTCAGATTAAGATGCTGTTTCTAGTTCTGCTGGTTTTGAGTTCATCATGAGTCCATAAGTATCAATATGGCATTTAAGGGTTTGTATGTGATTAGTGGTTGTTAGGATATATTCATTAATATTCTCAGTAGTACAGTATATTTTCATTGGTCAGCCCTTTATCCACACAAAACATTTGACTCCTGTTTCACTGTATGTAAAATATTAGAGTAGGAATGTCACAAGAACCGATACCATGACTAGTACTCATTTTTCTACAGTACCGCAGGTACCATTGGTACCATCAGGGCTCGAGATGAATGGCCTTCTGTCATCCGGGGACGATAGAAAATGTGTTAGGGACGCAGTAAACTCACTATCAATGCATCCAGGGAATGCACCCTATTATTTCCATGATAATGCTACATATCAAACAACAAATCCAAGAAATTGGCAGGACGAGAGCTAGTTAACGTTAGCTGTTAGCGCCGTGCAGAACTGTGCTGCTTACCGGATGCTAACAGTTAACGTTAACTAACTTGTGTCCTGGCGACTTCAACACGGGAGGTCACCATTGATTTACATTGCGATGCATTCAAGCTCTATTCAGTAAAAACTATTAAACAAAGGTAAATTATAATGTTATCATTATGTGTTCAAATGTAATCTTGTAAAATTTAGTTTTTGGCGAGAAAATTGATTAAATCCAGTTGTTTGAACGAGTTGTTTTCACAGCAATATAAAATAGATAACAGAGAGGGAATTATGTTTAACTTCAACAAAAAACAATATGCAAACGCTACTAAAGCAGTGTATGTTGAAGTACTGTACAATGAAGTTATTGCTTTACTTTTGTTTTTTTACCATGGTATTGAATTGGCATGGAGAATCATGGAATTTCCCTGGTATTGGTACTGGCCACTAAATGTCTGGTGTCATGACATCCCTGTATTAGAGAATCTTCATTATCTTTCACATCTGGATTTTGGTCTCGCTGGTCATTTAAATGAGCGAGGCAGCCAAGAGGAATGAAGCGGCAGTTATTTGGTGTGCTTCTGGATTACATGACATCATCAACATCAGAGCGGCAAAATGGAGTTTGGGCTTTTGGCACGACTCAGTCAGCGGCTTGAGAAAAAGCCACAGTTGTCTTCCAGTCAAACCCGAAAGCGGGAACAGTTTTGCCCGGGCCACACAGGCAGTCGTCACATCTGCCAAACGTACTGGAGACAGAGAAAACACAAATGAGCAGATCAGAGGCTGGGTGGAGGAGTCTGTGGTATTAACTTCTTTAATATTCTTTGTATGAAAGACAGAGTAGATGAATAGTGGCTTAAGGATTAAAAGAGAGTTGTTGATGGTGTGGCGGATTTGGAGGACTGGAACAAATGAGAGGACCAGTAAAAGAGGGAACAAACAAAACATGGACAGAAAGGAAAGAGAGAAAGGAGTGATGGAGGAGAGGGAGTGAGCACCACAAGTTGCCTGTACTATCCGCTGGGTCCTGCTCATGAAAATTTTAATCAAGCTTTGCAGATAACAGCTTCTTCTCCAACCTAGCACATATACATTTAACTCTGTTAGTCAATGATTCATGTGTCTTGTGAAAAAAACAAAAATTCAGAGTTTGTGAGTGCTGCCTTTGTTTCCACGTCAGTCACAAACTACTTAAAATGCACTCTTTTAAATAACTCCTGTCCTGAATGACCTACGTAGATCCGCACACAAGCCGCATAAGAATAGCTGAGCCTATTAATAGAACAATTATGATAATGAATCATTGGCAAACACATTTATGACGGCCTACTTTTCATTCGTGGCACTGATCAGTTCAGCACGGTGAATATGTCGGAACAAATAATCTTTTTTCCACCTTGTTTTGTTTATGTGTTATTTTCCGAATTGCCCAAGAAATGAACCCACCACGCTCTGAATTATAGGTGTTTTCCACCTTACCGTGAACGTCGTTTCTCTGAACCCTCTGACTTTTGAAGACAATTTGTATCTAGGTCATACTGAAGTCTGTGTATCTGTTGGTGTAGTGTGGGCATACTCTAAAGGGCTGCCTCAAATGGAAAGATGGATTGTGATGGAAAAGACTGTCTGGATTATTTGGTGTTTGAGGTTCTGTAAAGTTTTCAGTCCAGAGTCAAATATTTTTGTCTCAATGTGTTTGAAATGATCAGAATCCACACACAAACTTCATAATTATCTTAGTCTTCTTCGCTTATGTAGACATGTTTTTGAATGTCACAATGTTGGGATAGGTGTGTTTTCTTAAGAGCCTGAATAACTCGTTTGGATATGTCACCTCCCTTCCTTATATTAAATAATTATAAGTTCAACTGGCGGAGCGACAGTGCACAAAGTACCTAATCTTTACTGGTGGTTACTTTAATGGCTAAAAGAATTTTTATACTACTTTTAACCTGTCGTAAACGTTATTATGTTGGATAGATGCTGCAAAAATGGCTAATTTCAAGCACAGAAATAGCTGCAGTTGGCACAAAATTGCAAGATATAACCATATGTGGTGAAATCCAGGGCAAAGAGTATAGAAACAAAGAGACAAAATACCAGTCACTGCCATTTTGGACTCATGCTTATTATATTTATAATATTTCATTGTTCAACGCAGACCATTTCAGTAGAATATGACAATAATAGAATAGAATAGAAATAATTTTGTTCTACTTTTGTACTGCACTTTTTAGGCGGACGTTTTACTGGCGTTCAGTAGTTGCATTCAGTCCATATTGCAATGGAAAGAACAATTGACTTTCACTTCTTGGCAATATGCATTCTTTGTTCAGGGTAAATTCAAGATTGGGAGCATTTCTATTGCCTCCGCTCAGCTCTCAACATGGCAACGGCTGAGCCGGCGACTCGCAGCTAACAGTGAAAACAAAGGCAACTGAGCTGACAGAGATAACGGTGTTAACTTTGGGGGGAACCAGAGGGTGGGTGCTACACTTCGCAACTGCACCGTTGGTCGGGGCGGCGTTATCAGCTCCAATCGTTGTATGCGAGCAGTGCAGAACGTTGGCCATGAGCTGGCCAGTGGGGCACGCTCACATGCACAAACATGCACTAAAAGCATGTTCAGCAGGCCCGGCTATGTCAACAAAACACGGAGAAGCTTTGATTACAACACACACAGAGGGAGAGTGACTTCATTCTCTGCTCAGGTAGACCTTGCTCCTCTATATCTTGACATAGCAGATAGTTATTTGCTGCTATATTGATGCTCTGGATATTGTATAGAGCACCTTTAACCAAATTGGTTTTGCTTTTGTAACAGATGATGCTGTTATGTCATCAGTGACACACCGATGGGTGATTGGTGCTGAGTAGATGAACATTAATCGCTGTTACCTGTCACTGTTTCAGGCAACAAGATTTTCTAGATCAAAACAAAGTTAGTTATAAACAGACTTCTTAACCATTTTATCTTCAAGTTAGGTTGGGTTGTTAGGTTGTTGTTAATAACATCATGTTCTCAGACATTGTATTATTTCAGATTTACATTTCAGTGTGGATCCTCTTTTCAACTCAAACCCCCCTCAGGGCCTCATCCAAGCCCACGTCCGTCTGCGTATTCTTTGCTCGTGGATATTGACAAAAGTTTGGTTTTGAGTGGAGTGATCTTTCCGAGACACTCTCATCAAAGTCTTCGGAGCCCTAGGGTCAGAACAAGCTCCTCCTCCCAGTTAGTCCAGCAAACAGAAAGTTGGCAAAAAATTTTGTTTTTCTCACATAGTGCTGCGGTTCTGTTATTTTATGTAATGTCACAGAGGGTATATTCTGTCACCTCGAAGCAAGATCTCACTCAAAGAGACTGTGTTTCAACACGGATACGGATACGTTGCTGCTACAGCTTGCCGTTGTGGAACTATTTTTTTCTGTCTGAACAGCGGCATTCGAGGATATTTGGAATTTATTTGGTAGAACCAGCATAAAGTCATGTTCACTTTTCTTTCTCTAAAGCTTTTTGGGTGTTTTGGAGTCCGCAAAAAAAGAAGGAAACCTGGTACTAATATGAAAGAAGTATTTCAGTCTGGTGCACTTTCATCTTTCAAACTCAAAAAAGTGGTCAGATTTAAGCAAGAAGAAGACAGACTTCTGAAAAATGCCAAACTCCACCACCGGACTGGATCCAATGGAGATGTCAAGCAAGACAACTCCCCGCCTCCCTACGGCTATAAACCCAAAGTCGTCCAAGGAGTCAAGCCCAGCATTGTCCTTGTGGAGGGAATTAAATGTAGGTCACAGCTAAAATGCAATGCAAGGCCAGGCCTGGGGGAGATGCGGGCCCAGGGTGCTCTATTGCTCTGGGGGAATGCAAGCGTAGGAAATACAACAGATTTTTCACACGTGGTTATTTTTAGAAGCTGGGTTGTGGCTGCGTGCATGCCTGTACAGCCTCCTTTCACATTTTAATGTGTTTTGATGCGATTGCGTTTAAAAAAAAAGCTGATTTTCCTACCATGTGTTTTTCTCATATGTCATTTAAACCCAGTTGTTGCCAAGCTGAGCACATTTTCCTCTCCCCTGGTGGCATTTCTGTCCTGTCCTGAAAAATCTAGCACGGTTGAAGTGATCATAATTTACCTCTCAGTCTTCCATCGTGTTGGGGAAGATGTTCCAGTGATGCATAATTAAATAACGTAGTCATTTTTGGTCTTTCATGTAACATTATTGTACTCTCAAATCTAATATTAGTGTCATCCTCTGCCCTCACAAATGTCAGCAACCTTAGTCTGAGTCTATCATGCCACTAGAAGGGCAGATGCTCCCTTAAAATAGTCTGACATCAATTAAATATAGATGAGGTGCTTGGATTTGTCTGCCAGTGAGCGTTAGTTGTGCTTGAAGAGGGAAGAGGTAAAGATCCTCCATATATTAAAGCGCATTAAAGCAATCCATTTTGTTTTACAGTATTTAAATAAATGAGGTCCTATTTCAGGATTTGCATGTGGGCGGTTTGTTCAGTGCAAGACATACAAACACTTTTATCTGTAATTTATTCCCATAAAGGTGGAGTAAGAGGCTCACTGTTGTTCAGCACCAGCTAGAGAGGCGACCCATGGATCCAATATACAGTGAAGAGAGGAAATGAATGTCTGTGCTTCATGTAAAGTGAAGTCTGAGGCGGAGGCTTTCTAGGAGAGCTGGTTATAGATTTTTCTATAGATTTGTTATTATTAGTCATCTTGATAGCTAACTGACTGGAATAACTAGCTATTTTCTATTGATGTTTCCATGTGGCATTCAATATGGCAACACAAGCAAAAACTGTGACGCCATTGTCCTCATTGTAGTCCTTGAGCCAAGATATGACCCTTAAACATCTCCGTTGAGTCGCTTCAGTTGAGATGACGGGAAGATGACAGAAAGGAGACGATTTGATATTGATCCTCTGTAAACTGTGTGACAGTGTAGACCAACTGGGGAGGACAAGGTCACAGCGAGGGTTGGGACCAGCTGCTGTCATGTATTGATTGTGGTTTGAAAGACCTCGTGGTGTAACCGGATGCTCTCTGTAGTTGATAAGCCCAATCCTGAGATACTGTGTGGAGGGGATGAGGTTTTTGATTGGCAGTGTCAAGGTCACGGTGGCAGCAAAGTGGTCGCTTTTGGCTTTTTAAACGGCAAAATACTGTTGCAAGCCAACTTTGTTTCATAAAAATTAGAAACTTAACATTTAAATTAGGTAGGTTTGTAGTAGAGGTGTAAATCACAAGTTTCATCACGATACAATATTACAGTGATTCTTTGGACAACGATACGATATTTGTTGGTATCATAAAGTCTGCCATGCACGATACAATTTTGATCCAATTCAGGAGCCAGCAATCGATATCATATTTCATATGTATTTAGGATAATCAGTTACATTTATATCAACCTGCAAAAACTAAACTAACTAAATTATGATTTGACATTTTATTACTGGGCTCTGCCAGACATTAAAATGAAAAACAATCTATTCTTTTAATAAAAAAATAATAAAATAGACCTCCCTTTGTTCATTATTAAGATCCACATTTCTCATGTTTAAGTGCAAATGTTTTTTTATCAGTTAAGAATTTCAAAATAAAGACATATCTTAAAGAAGATGATATGTATCGATGTGTTCACTTTGGATCAATGATACTGGATTGTTGATCATTGAATCGATAAATCGATCCAGATCGATGTATCATTACACCCTTAGTTTGTAGCATGTTTTATGTTTCAACATAAACACTACATTTATAATTCTGATCTACGTACAATCTAATTAGTGTGTTTAAAGGTGCATTAACACATTTTTGACCACTAAGTGTTATAAAAACTCCAAAACCATCTTGCAGAATCAAAACCCAGAAATATAATCTGTTTGCCAAATGGTAATGGTTTAAAGGAACAGTGTGTAGCATTTCTATTGGTAGAAATGGAATATAATATTTATAAATATGCTTTCTTCAGTGTATAATCACCTGAAAATAAGGGTAGTTGTGTTTTTGTTACCTTAGAATGAGCCGTTTATATCTACATACAGAGCGAGTCCTCTTTACGGAGCCGGTCGCCATGTTTCTACAGTAGCCCAGAACGGACAAATCCAAACACTTGCTCTAGATAGGGCTATTCATGTTTTCATGTCAGCCACCATAGTTCTCCTACACGCTTGGCACACGGGAGGAGTTTCAGCGGTTGCAATCTGCAACCACATCCTGTAGACACAAAGCAACATGAGCATCCCATTGAAAACTTATTTCTATCTCAGCTATAAATATACTTCTAATATTCACTCCATGTTTGGCTCTGGTTTTGTCCACCTACTCCGGAAAAAAATAAGTGGCTCTATTCAGCTATCAGGATATCTGACTAGTAGCTTCATAATGGCTGGTTTGGCTCTCTGCTGTTTCGTGCCGGTTGTGTACACTCTGTCTACTTGATCTTGTTTCCTTGGAACGTCTGAGTACAGTAGATGCATGGAGAGCCTTCAACAGGCAACTGCAGCCTAAATACTGACGGAATAAACAAAACAATATGCTGCAAAGAGCTGCAGGGTTGTGATGATTTTCATTGGGATTATGAGTACTAGTAGCCCTTTTCACAGCACAGGAAGCTATTAGATTGGACATTTTCATGAATGGAGCTTTGAATGTGTGCAGATATCAGGGTTCCCACACAATTTCGTGGACAAAATTTCCAAACTTTTCCATCAATTTTCAAGGAACCATAATAAAATTTCTATGAACTTTACTTACTTACTTTACTTCAAATGTTAATTATTGTATAAACATTATACGGCAACCTTTTTCAGTCTCTAACAGCTGGTTATGTCCATTTCAAATATTCCTTACTGCAAGTACAGTCAATACGTTGTCTTTTGTTTTGTCTTTAAAGCTTTACAAGCACTTATATCAGTCTGGCATTGGCTTTCAAGCATGAGTGGAAACGGAACTGATCAGTGTCTTCTCAAGGCATTTTATTATAAGTCTGAAAAGCAATGCGGCAACATAAATGTAGCCTACATACTACATAGTATTTCATGGCTCTCTATGACCGAAACAATTTTCCATGACCGTGGAAACCCTGAACTATGCATTGATGTCGGCCATGAAAGGCAATATTATGCTTTGGACTTTCATTGAGTAAACGGGAGTCAGTGTGGCAAAGAAATCTTTTCACAACCAGTTCTTTGAATCCAATAGTGAGGAGGTAAGCTATAGAAAAATCTTCACTCGCAATCAGTGGTCATTTTTGCAGTTCAACAAAAGGGTGGTCAAGGTTGAGTCTGTAAGTGAGTGATAGATTCAACCAGTAAATAGCACTGACATTGACACAAAAAAATGCATAAGGGCAAAACCATAGAAAACCTATGCAAACGATCTACATCTGCTATTAGATAAGAGCCCCTTTACAGTGAAATCCCTGTGCTCAGTGTGTTGGTATTGGAGAGGGTAATGGGGACTCCAACTTGACTGGAGTGTTTAGACTTAGGCCGCATTTCCACCAAGCAGTCCAGTCCAGTTCAATTCTGTTAGTTACACATTAGATCAGTTCATTTTATGTTTCCATGAGCACAAGTTGAGGATAGTGCCTGGTACTTTGTACTTTTTTTACTACCACCTTGGTCAAGGTTCCAAGCGAGCTGGAAGAGTTGCAGAGTTAAAACACTGCAAACCACTAGAGAGAATCATCACTTAGGGCGACACGGGACATCCTGCATAAACCATGATGTTTAGCCAGCCAAGCTACCGTCAATAGCGTCCACAACTCACTCACGGCAGCCCGCAAAACTGCGCCGCAGCTTTGACACATTCAGGAATGGGGAAAACCACATATTAAAAATGTCCCTAAAGTGTACTCGTGTGGCTTTGTGCTAATTTTTCCTTGCAAGCTTTGAGACATTGGAGAAAATGATTGTTGCCATGATTACTTTTTTAAGTACCCTGTAGCAACACACCCACAACTATGCTTGTGTTGTTTTGCCATAGTGCTGTGGTCAGTCTGAAAGTTTGTGCTCTTTCTCTCATTGTGTTGCTAGAGACTCGTTCAAAGCTACAGTATTTTCTCACTAGCCCAGAGTCTATTTTGGCCACGTTAAAGCTTGAATATCTAAGTGTCAGACCAGACAATGAGGAACAGATGAAGAACATTTAGAGAACAAAGAATATCAGTTTTATGATGACATTCCATAAACAACATCAGGATGGCAACACTCTCAGATGATAGAGAGAAACAATTCAGGATGTTGAATCGGCGGTGGAGCCCTTCGATGAGAGAAATCACTCTGCTTGGCTGATCAGCTTAAACTAATCGGTGCACGAGAAGAGAAACGAACAGCATTGGATGTGGGTTGGGCTGGACGGTCCAGCCACGCCACAGCCAGTACTACTTGTGACCATTGGCTGTCGTCTTTGTGTTGTGTTCGTGACACTGGTGACGCAACAGTTGACCATCGTCGGCGCTAATTCTTTGATAACGGTTTGGTGTGTCTGGGCATTAACACGTTCTGCCTCATGGTTCCGTTTTATGATATGGCTGTGATGCAGTTAGACCTACAGTAACTACAATATTATTGTTTGGGGTTGAGTAACTGTAGATACAGAGCAGAGGTGCTGAGCTCTAAGTTGCTCTCATTGTGGGGGTCTAATCTGGTCACCATAGGTGGTTCACAGCATGGACAGGACAGTTCTCCCACTGTGGCTGTTATGGTAATGAAACTGTATGTGTGTGCGTGTGTGCATGTGTATTGCGGGGGTGATGGGTGCATAAAGCTCCATTAAGTGATTACCCTCCGCCCACAGCTCCCGTTTAGCCCCAGACCATGCCATTTGGTGACCATGCACCTCCTCCCCATTGTCAATGAGTGTGTGTGTGTTTGTATGTGCACATGTACATGTGTATGAGCTGGCTGGCTGGCAGGAGGTCGAACAGCTGCTGATTATAACAGGAGGTGTTTCCCTCCCAACCCCTTTTTGTACCATTACAAGCCATAGCATGTTTGCCATTCACATACACACGAGCCACATCACCCCTCTGTGACTGCTAGTCTCTGATTCAACCCTCTGCTGGGTTGCCAGAGGGAAGAGGTGGCTCAGCATCAGTGTGCTCTCATCTGTGTGAAGGGACAGGCAAGAGGATGGAGACATAGAGAGTTAGAGAGAGATGGGGACAGAACCAATTATTATTTATGGTTATGTAGAGCTCCACATGTTCGGATATGAAACTACTAAAATCTTACTGCACGTAAATCAGGCGTCATCTGTGGACATTTAGCAGGTCCACACCCAGCTTTACATTCATGTAGTCACCCCTCACCCAGTATGAATACAGATTTTCCATATAGCACCATTGTTCAAGGCTCTCGCTCTTTCCCCGAGCGGATCATTTTTCTGGTGTTTTGAGGGTTCAACCCAACAGCATTCTGGTCCGTAGCCAGCTCTCTCAATTTGAGGCTGCTGCTTCACTGCTGTTTTAAATCTTACCAGTTCAAAATGTGCCAAATTAGTATTCCACATACATGACAGTTCCACAAAATGCTTTCTTTTGTTCAGCAGCGGAGTTATGCACTCTGGCTCCCAACTGTCTGTTGCCCCTCCATAGAGAATAAAATAATGCTAGACTAATTGGCTTGCTAGTTAACATTTGCAAACTGCACTGGCAGCAACCATGAGCTTTGAATATTTTTCCTGTACTGGGTAAAGGGGGGTGGTCACAATAACGTGAACACTCGCACAATATATATTGTGATCTAAAATAAAATAAAACTTTCCAACAAAGAGTCTCTTTGTGAAGAGACATAATGTTTGGCGCTTGTTGAGGTTTTGCTGCTTTTAGTCCAATATTGGTTTTATGAAGGGATTGATGGGAAATGCTGTATATCAGATGAAGAAGCAGAGGCCTTAATTGGTTAATTGTGGTTTGTTCTCAGAATTGATATTTTACAGGCACAGCTAGGGCTGGGTATCGGTGCTCGATACCTTTTAGGATATTGACCGAAATAACCCAGTAACAAGTAGTATCAAACGTCTCCATTAAAACAATACCTGTATTTGATTCTTTTTGCATCCAGATCTAGAAAAAAATGACCGTGTGGTTTTGCTTGCAGCCAATCGCCGCAATCAGCTTCGATTTAATGCAACGTGTGATTGGCTCACAATCGCAGCAGCTACAACCCATACAGTCTGTGCAGTGAAGTCAATTGTGGTGTATTTCACAGAGCAGTTCAATGTGCCGGGATGCCACCAAAACATTTGAAAGTATGGCTTTACTACATGCTTGTGGCGTCTGATAAAGATAAATGCAAAAAAAACGCGCAAGGATTATTTCAGGAATAAGAGTATTAGTGTAAAAATCATTTGTATGAGGAAGAGTGATGGTGGCATTTTATGCAACTGTATGCTCCCAATCACATGACGGGTATCAAATGAAGTACTCTATTGGTACAGAGTACAGCCCTAGCCCTAGGAATGTAATTCATTTATATGCTTTAACGTTTTTGTATTCTGTGACACATCAAATCAACCTATCTGCTTGACAACATATGCTCTACCTTCCAGTGGTTGACAACATGTTTGCAGAGGAAATAGATGGCTGACACTTGAGAGAAGAATGCCTTAAAGTAGTGTTTTTTACAGAATTTGCACAAAGTTATCCACAAGGATATATTACTGTCGCAACACAAAAGAAAGATGAGGTCGTTTGAGGTTGAATACTGAAAGTAAACTAACGGGTAAACAGTTTGTTGCTGCTTAAGTGTTAGCAACCTGTTAACAATGTGTTAACAATACCTACTTATTCAGACCGAGGTCATTGTCAGGATCACTGCAGTACTCCATGTGTTTTTCTTTTACTTGTCTCCAATTTTTTTCTTTGTCAATATCTCTCCATTCTTTCCAGCCTTCTCCCACTCTCATTTTTCTTGTTCATGCATCATTTATGCTCTCTCATATGGACCAGGCCTTTGAGTCATCATAACTCTGTGGTACTTTATATTTCTGTCATGGAATTGAAAAGGGAGTTGTGAAGCCAGATGAGGCCGTGTAGAGGACTGCGTCATCACTGGAGGACAAACTTCCCCACATAGCTTCCCCACATCTCTCTCTCTCTCCATCCTATCCTTCCTGGGTTGTCCCTAGCAACAGCACAGACCCAGTGGCATGATGCATGAAGACACAGAAATTACTTTCCTTTTTCTTTTCTTTGTTGTATTTTTAAGAACATACAGTCCTGGAGCATTTATTGTTGTGCGTTATACAGTTACAGGCTATGGTACATTGGGTTTTTTTTCATGTGTTTTGATGCAGCAGTAGCAGCTCTGAGCTCCCTGTGCTACAGTACGACTGCCAATATCTCAACACTTTTCCTTGATCATTTTCTTGAATTACTAATGATGAGGGTTTTTTTCTACAACGCCCACCCACCCATCTCAGCTAGTGAAGATGTTGAAGCTGTTAAGCACTAGACGAACATCCTCACAGCAAAATCTTCAAGGCTTCCTTGTGTGTGCCAGTAGCTGGATAATGCTAACTCTTAGCTTTGGTAGTCTCACTCCTTCTCCTGCTTCCTCTGCATTCTAGTTGTCGTCATCCAATCCCCAACTCTTGGCAGGAGCCTCTTTGCACGACTCTCAGTCCCAACCTGTCTTTCCTTCTCACTCTATTTCACAGCTTGGTCAATGGGGCCTTTTGTGTGAGGCGGTGTATTGAATTAATTAGGCCTATAGCGATGACAGTGTCTCACCCCTGGGTTTGAGCCAAGGCTGTGCTTTTCTATCCCTTTTGAAACACTGGTCACAATTCCACTTCCTATTTGGTTTTCTAAGAGCAGCACTGTCTAAATGGAGTCCAATCAATGGCCACTTTTGTGTGGGAAGTGAACTGACAGTCGGCTGAACGCTCGGGCTCCAGCCCGGTCGCACGAAAAGGCGTGTGAATGACACGATAATGTGCAAGGCAAAAGCATCTAATAAGAACACCTCTTCTTGCTTTAGGCGGGTCATTTTCACGCCATGCAGTCTGTACTGACTGCAATGTAATGACGTAGAATAAAAGGGGAGAAAGACTGCATATGGCTGGAGGGATGGAAGGTAGATGGGTCCAACAAACACAGGACTCTTAACCAGGGGACCAGTGTTTGAGACCGGTGTTTTGTTTGGAAGTCAGTGACATTCGTCACATGTTTTGTAGTGACATTTGTCACGTGTTTTCTGTACTGATGTTACATTGTTTCTGTACGTATTGTACTTTGTTTACGTACTTATTTTAAGGCCAACCGTGACGTTTTTCCTAAACCAAATGTGGTTTTGTTGCCTATTGTTAACCGAGTGGTTTTGTTGCCCCCTGCTGGTAGGCTACTGCACATTCATTCACACGTGTAATATTCAGGCCTCGGAGAGGCAAAATATGACACTGACACGCTATTCTCTGGTGGACCGGCAGGTCTATTACCAACACATTGTCATCCCAACTTGTCACATACTAACGCTTTGTCAGATCCCTCGGCGTCCCTTTTTCTGTCGGACTGAACATAACTTAATGACCTATTGTCGTCACTTTTTGGTCGCACTAAACACATGCTTAATGTTGTGAATTAAACAAAAACGCTTGCTTAGGTTCAGGCAACAAAACCACTTAGTTAGGTTTAGGAAAAAACAGCATGGTTGGGCTTAAAACTACTAAGTTTTTACAGTGCAAATGTGACTTGACGTTGTGAACATGGGATACAACCGAACAGCTGATTGCAAAGTGAAAGTGAAACGTAACGCACGGGACACGCACAATGTTTTTTCTGGATGAAAGCCTTGTGTTCGTTGGGCCCATCCACCTCCCCTCTTGCCCACCTGCTGTGTCTTTTTCACTCTTCATAATGCATCGCTACAGCACTTTGACCTGTGCGTTTACTGTTGCCGCGGATGGGTTCACATTGTAGTTAATGGAAAGCTCAGTGCGTCTCCTACCACTGCGAAAGGGTGCCTTGTGTGGCGGTATTGAACACCGACGGCCGTGACAAAGCGACAGTATTTGACAGCCTGGGAATGAGAACGGGCTGCTATTACTTGCTTTGGCGTGATATCGGGTTGCGGGCTCGGCTCTCCAAAGTTGGCGCTCTGTAAGACTAAAAATGAGTAGACTGACTTGTTTGTTTGATTGAATTCAGAGGGGATTTGTTTGACTTTAGATCAATTTCCTCTTGCTGTCTGGTCACAAATAGTGCAGTTTGGAAGTGTGTGGGCACTACAGTATGAATGCCAGTGATAAGCAGGAAGACCTCTCTGTGTGTCTACATACCGTAGCTTATAACAGAGATCAAATAAAAGAATAGAGTGTGATCGCACTGATTCATGTCAAGAATATTACATGTGTGAGAGATTCCGTGTCTTCAGATAATGCAACATGCATGTCTTTTCTGCATGTACTGTATGCTTTGCGTGAGTGTAATGTATGCTTGTTTGAGTTAGGACCTGCACATCTGTGATTTATCACCAGTGTCACTGAACGTGGCTGCAGTGGGAGCCTCTCCCCCCTATCCCCACACATCTATTTTTACCGGCGTATTGCTTACCAACCCACTGGAGACAGAGTGATTGGGAGATAAGATCAAGAGATGGAAGAGAGGGGAAGCAAGGGAAGGTAGCAAAGAAGGGAAAGCCCTCTGTTGTCGGCAAACAGATGTCTGTCAGAAGAAGATGAGAAAGATTATTTTGCCGTGAGCACTGTCTGGATGCTTACATTCATTCCAGTTTTCAAGCCAGTGACAGAATAATTTTCTTTTTGTAGTAGGACACAATAAATGCAGTAGAGAGTGAGACGCCTAGCAAGAGAATAGTGTGGAAATGTGTACAAGTTAGACAAAGATTGTATGATTGAAGAGAGCAAAAGAAGACAGTATGACTTTTATTATCAGTTAAATTTAGCAGTGTTGTCATCTCAGTATTGTCTCAGCTGTAACGCTGTTTACCATTGACGCCACCCTGGCCAACTGTCATTAAAGACAAGTGCTAGAATCTCACAGGCTACATGCCAAACCACACACATACACATTCACACACACACACATACAGTACTCCCATTCCCCCCCCACATATGGCAGGATCCCACTGAGGTGCTACTACGATACCTCACACTACCCCAGTGTGAAGGAAGATCATAGCAAACAATAGATCATCTCCCTTTTGGAGACTGCTATCACGTTATATGTGATTTTTTTTATCTCATGTTATATAGCATTGTACATCCCCTGTCTCATTTACAGAGCTGCAACTAACGATTATTTTCATTGTCGATTAATCTGTCGATTCATTTCTCGATTAATCGATTAGTTCTTTGATCTATAAATTGTCAGAAAATGGTTAAAAAGGTCGATCAGTGTTTCCCAAAGCCCAAGATGACGTCCTCAAATGTCTTGTTTTGTTCTCAACTCAAAGATATTCAGTTTACTGTCATAGAGGAGTAAAGAAACCAGAGAATTTTGACTTTTAATCTCTTCAAAAATCACTCAAACTGATTAATTGGGATTCAAAATAGTTGAGTTGGAGTCTGCTGTCCAGCTGCCGTCTACGAGAGTCGGCTGTCAATCACTTGCGAACTCCGACCAAACGGTCAAACTAGACAGCGCTGATCAGATATGAATCAATGGTATCAGATGGTGTGACTTAATAAAAACAACCTGGAGTGAATACTAAGATGAAAGCAATGCTTCCAGTGAATTATTACACGCCAGCTGCCACTGAAATCTTCAGCTGTATTCCTTGTTATTCTTTCCAGTTTGCTAACTCCCACTCTGTCTCTGCTTCGTCGTCCAGGTACAACCCGCGCCCCACGTGAAGGAGAAGTTCCTGGCGTGGACTACACCTTCCTCTCACAACAGGAATTCGGGGAGTTGGAGAAGAGTGGGACCCTGTTGGAAGTAGGAACGTATGACAGTAAGTTAGAAAATCACACATTTGGTTGGGTGCGTTGTATGTAACTTCTACGGATAAAAATGTGTAGGGGTTTGCTGGTTTTATAGGTTTAAGATAGGGCTGCACAATTATGGCAAAAACACTAATCATGATTATTTTTTTATCAATATTGAGATCATGATTATTCGTTGATTGCGCTTTTACATTTAAATAAACAGAGCACTGCTTTCACTCCCATGTTGTGCTACATTCCTGCTGATGTACACATCTCTGAATCAAAATAAGACTTAAAATAATCTTCTTCTTCATCTGAATTCAGTGCCTTTTCATTTTACCTGTGATATTTTACTCTTGAACCCTGGACTGCAACCGCAACATTCAGGAACGTTTTTCACAGGCTGCCGCTGTCGGGTGTGCGTGCCCCAAAAGTGAAGCCGAAACATCTTGATTGCCCCTGGAGGCTGGCTTGATTTGATATGCAGCAGAGTTTGCTATGAGCGGAACACGCTTTTTAAACGTCAATATCGCAGTCGATCATGTTCACTTAAGTGTTTGAAGCCAAAATCGTGATCGTGATTAATATTCAATTAATTCTGCAGCCCTAGTTTCAGATAAAAAAGAACATCAACAGTAAATACCAGTGGCTTTTTAAACTTGGCTTGCTTGCTTAGAGATACAGTGAGACTCTGTCACATATTTGCATTAAAACTCGCATAATCCTTCAATAACATAAATGTACTGAACACCTTTAGTGGCTGTACAGACGCAACTTTCACTCGTCTTCTCTCTCTGTGTTAATAAGTGAAAATGCTTAAAGTGTCGAATGGCATTGAACCTGACTTTGGGCAGGTGTGCCAGCTCGCATGGCAGAAAATAACCCAGTCCCTGTGTACCTCCAGCCAGTGCTTAAACTCGCCCACCCATGATACATCATCAGGTTGTGTCCCTGTCCAGGCTAATCAGCCTGCTGCTGGACAGGTGCACCTGCTGGCCCAGCAGGAGGGAACCATGTCTCCTCTCTGTCCGCCCCCGCCACCGTCAGGTTTTGGTGTCAGTCCCTTCGAGTCACATTCTTCACTCTAGATGCTGTTTGCATTGACATTCAACAATCACAGTAAATGAACTCCATTGCAGGGCGACAGATATACTAATGTCTGAACAGAGAGTCTCCTCAGGACATCATATTTTTGGAAGATTTGTCTCAAACAGGAAAATCGTGATTCTCTTGCTGGTTTGGTATGCACCGACCGGTATAGCTATCACTCTGTCCACCATAAATGTAGGTCAGACAGCCCTCAGCAACATATTTACCTCCTGTCTCTGGGGGTTGTTGACTGTAGCTCTCAGACATAGAGTATTGGAAAACACTGGCTAAAGTAGAAGCAGTAGTGTGAAGGTTGAAAAGTTTGCCGTCAAAATCTTTGTGTGCTTTGTCTTTGATGTAAACAACATCACAAAGATATACTCATGAAAAATTGATGCGGTGGGTGTTGGATATATAGAGGGGCTGGGCAGTTGCTAGTGTTAGTGTTGGGTTGATATGTTTTGGGTCGGCAGGCTAGTCACACTGACACAGACACACAGGGAATGGGTGATATGGCCAAAATCTTTTATCACAAGATATGTAATTTTATATCACGGTAACGGTATATATCACAATACAGTAAGTGTTCTGTAAATTCAATTAAGAAATACGTTAAAGTAAGTAACCACTTCATCACATTTGATTATTTTCTTCTTTTATTTGGAGCTTCCGTACAAAAAAAACAACAACATGAGACAACACCTGAGTTAAAAACAAAAGAATGAAAACAGTCAAATTAAAATGATTTCAAAATGGAAGCATATGGTATTTTTCATATGCGTTGAGCCCGATGTGTTTTATTATTCTATTCGTTGCGAAAATTCACAATACGAGACAAAACTGAATTAATTACGTGGGTGCAACGGATGCCGCTTGTCCAAAACGGGGCTAATGAATGAATGACATTAGCAAGAAGCTATCGTTTAGCTGCTTAGAGCTCAATCACTACTGTCTAATCTTTCCTAAATCCTTTGTTTTGTGACCATCCCTGATTCCAAGCTGCAATCACCTGTCACAATCTATCTTTAAATCCTGCATCTCTGTTTTCTTTTAGTTCTTCATCGTAAAGTGTTTTGTGCTGGGAGACAAAGTGAATGTTTATCATGCCATTTTGGATGATGATGTTTGCACAGACGGTGCTTCTGAGTGGTCAAACAACCCTCCTTTGCCTTTTGACGGATGCAAAAAAACGCAGAAATTGAAACGGTTACAAAAACTTTAGTGTGTGTAAACGTGATTGACACAACGTGAGGTCATATTTATTTTTAAACGTGTAACAATTTTGGACAAAAAATACGGACTTGATGTGTAAAGGCTTTAACGAGTGCAAATAAACACCAACTTGATAAAAAAAAATCACACTAATTTGTATTTAAGGGTATACCAAAAGAAAAAAAGACACATTATCCAGTGTGTTGTCCTTTATATTTACCCAGTCATCAAGTTTGTGCTGCCAAAACTTTAAAAAAAATCTGCTTATGTTGGTGGAAACAGTCGTCATGTGTGGGTTTGTTTAGTCCTGGAAGGGTTCAGTAATCCTTTCACAGCTCAATGATCACTCTCCCTACTAGCAAGTAACTTTTCAGGAAAAAAACATTAGAATTTATATACAGTGTTTAAACTGAGTTCTCTTCTTGATGATTCTGTAAACAGTCTCTGAATATTAGACGTTCAAATCAAAGCAAAAATTATGATTTTTGTATCAAACAAAGTCCCGCCTCTGAAAATGCATTCGTTTAGATGCTACAGTTCATCTCACAGCGGGATGAACTGTAGCTTCTAAATAAATGCATTTTCCATTTTCTACTTGTTGGAGAAAAAAATGCAACATTATTCCCACATGCTGGCCTCCAAAAAGAAGAAAGCTAAAAAAAAAAGGCAATTTTATAAGGCCATCATCTTTTGATGACAGTCCATCATCAAAAGAATAATTTCAGTGATACACGTGGCACAAAGTATTGCATGTGTGTGTATTGTATATGTGTCACATACAGCACACAACGTCACTACTGACACACTGGAAGCTCTGTAAACAACAACACTAGCATGTATCACCTCCATTCAGCCAGACAATGTTTAATTAAGTGTCTGCTGTGTCCACTTAGCTTGTTCACTGTTCCATAACAATGGATTTCCCTCTGACGGCAAGCCAGGAGAAGCAAACAAGGCCAATGGACTTCTGAATGGCAACTAGCTCACTCAGTCCCACTGATGAGCATGTGGAGGAAATCAGATAATATCTTCCTGTCACTTTAAAGGCTTCTACATGCTTTAAAGAAGCTAGACTCACATTAAAAAATTTGGCTTGCAACTGCGTGGCCGTGTATAGTCACTAAAAACATGGGTCATATTTCAGTTAGTACTCAATTTAATTCATGTCATGAGATGACACTATGTTTGGTGAACACAAAATGTCGTTTTGGACTATATGATGATGCGACTGAAAAAAGAAATGACCAAACAAAGTGTTTAAACCAGCGGGCAAACTTCAGGTGTGAAAAGTGAAGCCAATGCTGAAGTGCCTTAAACTTGCATTCTTTCTAGTAGCCAGCAGGGGGCGACTCCTCTGGTTGCAAAAAGAAGTCTGATTGCATAGAAGTCTATGAGAAAATGAGCCTACTTCTCACTTGATTTATTACCTCAGTAAACATTGTAAACATGAGTTTATGGTCTCAATCTCTAGTTTCAAGTCTTCTTCAATACAGCATGATGTTCATTTAGTAAATTATGGTCCCATTTAGAGTCAAATAGACCATAAAGCAGGGGATGCTTTAGGGCGTGGCTACCTTGTGATTGACAGGTCGCTACCACGGCGTTGTCCGTGTTTTCGTCTTACAACTTTAACCCTTTCACAGTGTGTTATCAGTTCATGAAAGTTAATTGGTATTTGGTCACCTAAAAAATGTCTTATTCAGCGTTCGGTTGTACCTCTTGTGTCACTTCTGGTTGCAAAAAAAACAAGACGGCGGCGGCAAAAATGCCAAACTCGAGGCTTCAAAACGGCATTCCACAAACGAGTGGGTGACATCACGGTGACTACGTCCACTTCTTATATACAGTCTATGATTTAAATCAGCTTCCACCACTCTGGTGGTGTGTGAGCTACAAATGAGTAAAGACAGCCCCACACTGTGTTTGACTGTAGGTTTTATTAAGTGTAAACTTCAAACTATGAATCATCTGTATTCAAGCCTATCTTGTGTTTTGGTCCAGGAATACAATGATACCATTTCTTGTTGGCACTTTCGGCCCATGCTAAATGTTTAGACAGGTTTTATCACTGAAAATGAACTGCTAATAAACCTTTTTCATGGCAGTCGTTATTAATCTTATCAATTACCCCGGTGCTTTTCCTGCCATTACCTGCCAAAATATCTGCTGTGAAAAAGGTCTATTTGACGTTTAAGTTGTAGTTTGCCAATTTATCTTTTCACCACCTGGACGAGAACGTTCTTTATTCCGTTGCCTTTATGTTTTTGGATGCTAACGCCGTTCTGTCACATCAAGACATTGGCTTCATATTTGGCTTTATGTTCTGATCTTCAGATGGTACAGTCTCCTTAGGTCTGCCTGCTTTAACTTTGGATTAAAATGACTTGGTTCGTCAAAAAAAAAAAAAAAAAATGTTTTATCCTCTCGCCTTTGAAACTGTCAGTTTAGCTGAAATGTGTCACTGGAGGACAATTTGGCAGCAAACTGCTTCACTAAAATGTCTTCACACAATTTCATGAACTATTTGGAAGAAAACTACCACTGTTCTTTTTATATCTGAACTCTGACCAACAAAATATCAACTTAACTTGAGTTATGATAGTGAAAAAATGATTTCATATTGTTTCAGAATCAGTATTTGAGTAAACCGTTCATTAGTTTGTGGTGAATTGGTCTTGGTTGTGAACTTTATTTGGGTCAAACAAGGAAAAAAACTTAGCTTTGCTTCAGAGATTCACATTTTCCCACAGACAAAGCCAGTCTCTCTATTTGCATACAAAGGCTCTAACTAAACCCCCTCCAACACACACACACACAACCCTTTGACCCCCTCCTACTAAAATGCCTTTCTTTTCTCCGTGTTTTTCTAATCCCTCCCATCCCTGCCTCCTTCTCTCGTTGCCTAGATAACTATTATGGGACGCCCAAGCCACCGCTGCAGCCCCCCGGTGGGAAAGTGATTAGCAGTAGCGGTAGCGGCGGTGATGCCCCACTGCCAGACGGGCTCAGCGGTAGCCTGCCGGGCTCGCAGCACTCCACTCCCCGACGCTCCAAGTCCTACAATGACATGCACAATGCTGGAATAGCGCCTGGAGAGCTGCAGCAGGAGGACGACGAGGACCTCCCTGACATGAATAGTAGCTTTACAGGTACGTACGGAGGGGTTCGGGGAAGAGGAGAAGGTGGATGGGTAACGAGAGAACAGTGGGATAGATGCATGTCTTCACAGGCTTTAGCTAATGCTTGAGATACAGGGAACACAAGAAGACAATTTAGACATTGTGAGATTGCCCGACTAAAGCCTTAAATGTGAGGATGTCAGTTGTGAAATAAAGTGAGCGGGCGTGTGGTTCAACATGATGTAAAGTCATAATAGTAGAAAGCAGAATCTTTATTGTAACTTCTCAAATCTGGTTATCCTCATTTTAACTTTATATATTAAAGCTGCAGTTGGTAACTTTGAGCAAATATGATAAAAATGTATTTATGTAAAACTGTCACAATATCCTGACAGTAGTGCATGAGACAAAAAAATAATTTTCCTCCTGTGTCTTCCTGTGCTCCTAATGGCATTTGTAAGTTTCTACCTGTCCCAAATATAAACAACCAATCAGAGCCGAACTGGAGCCGGCTAGTCTCTAAGCAGCTGTCAATCACTTGCAAACCCAAAACCGAGCACCGCCCACCAGCCAGGTCACAAACTTTCTGCATTTTACAGCTGCTCAGAGACGGCAGGCTACAGCTCGGCTCTGATTGGTTGTTTTCCTCCAAGTCTGTGAAATCTTGCAGATGCCATTAGGAGCACCGGAGGACACAATCACATCATTTTTTCAGAGATTATCTCTCTCATGCACTACTGTCAGGATATAGTGACCGTTTAATAAAAATGACTTTTTTTTTATCATATTTGCTCAAAGTTATCAACTTGAGTTTTAAATAGGGACTCTACTGCTTTACACATTATGTTCAGTTAACTTTTAATGAAGAGTAAGACTCGGCCTGTGACTCTCGAAGGAGTTTGTCAAGTCTGAGTGACAACGCATTTCTCACCAAAAGCTTGCGTTTACAAACCGCAAAGTTTGAAAGGTTACCAATCAGGTACGGTCTACATTATCCAGTTGCAGAATACCCCTTTACGTAAACCCCTTTGGGTTTTTATATAGCTGGTAAGACAAAACAAAGAATTTGAAGACATGGCATAAGATTGTCGTGTCATGTGATGGACATTTGTTTGTTTTTGACATCAACTAAAAAACTGATTAATCTGAAAGTATTTGATGGATGAATCGATAATGAAAGCAACCCAAAACTTATTAAAAGTTACACTGAAAATTGATCACTCAGACCAGAGCTGCAACGATTAATCAATTAGTTGTCAACTATTAAATTAATTGCCAACTATTTTGATAATCTCTTAATCAGTTTGAGTAATTTTTGGCGAAAAACAAGTAAAAATTCTCTCATTCAGCTCCTCAAATGTGAACATTAAGGACGTCATCTGGGGCTTTGGGAAACACTGATCGACATTTTTCACAATTTTCTGACATTTTATAGACCAAAACAACTAATCAAGAAAATAATCAACAGATTAATCAACAATGAAATGAATCTTTAGTTGCAGCCCTAACTCGCAAGTACAGTTGATTTGAGGTCTGTACTCAAACTAAACAAACCTGCATAATCTGTTTCTCTAACTGTCCGGTTGAGCACAGATGTGCATTTTTTCTGTTAAGCAGCTGCGAGTACTGAGGTGAAATCCAATAACAAGTCACTTGTCGTGTCATTGAAGTCACATTTGATACCCGTTCTGAAGGGAGGTGTAAACAGCAGTCCGTCTCCAATGGATTTAGGCACAATTTTCATTTATTTGGATACAAAATAGAAGGCTGGAACAGGCCTCAAGGCTGCTGCTAAATTAAATTTGGCATCTTCACACAGGCAACAACAGCCAGTATGAAGTGTCATATTTGGCATTGGTCAGCACAGTGTGTACAGGCACTTGTCTACATTTTCACACAGGGTTTTTTTCCACAATCTCACAATTTTGCCTGCAACTCATCAACTAACTGTCAAGAGATCGGCTGCACACTGTTGTCTTTTTCTTTTACTAGCTGTAGTCGCATGTTAACTCCTTGTTTTGCTGAACTTACTGTGATGCCCCATGTTCCTTTTAGCTGGTGTGTGGACACCTTTTTAAAGCAAACACAGACGTGATGTCAGTGAGCACACAAGGCGGTTGCTTGCAGAGCCGTCGTCAACAGCAGCCTGAGAACATACTGTTTATTTTGGAGTATAACACTAGAATGTGATCCTGCTTTTCGGCAGCTCTGTTTGGTGAGAGAATCACGATGGATAAAGTGGGAGGGCATGCAAGTGGAGACAAGGTAGCAGGAAATTAAATAGAGAAAAGAGGGGAGTGGCTGCGAAGGAGCAAAGTGGGCAAGTCTGAAAAGGGATTGAACAGAGAGAAGGAAGAGAAGCAAGGGAGGATTGTATTTTGTGAAGGAGGATAAGCTCAGAAAATGAAGAAGTAGGAGAAAGAGCACAAAGGAGGTGGAGAGGGAGAGAGCACTTTGGTGTGGTGAGAGGCTGCAGAACACAAGAGCTTCTTTGATTGGTGAGTAAGTGGTCTCTGGGTTCGACTACAACTGCCTGTATCTATGCGTCCAAAAATGTAAAATAGTGCCATCTGGCTGCGAGCAGCAGACGCTGGATGACTGAGCAACCTCCATTTTTGAAACCATTCTCAATGCAATCATTAGTGCATGGTATGTCCTTTGTGTTTGTGAGATTTAATTTGATTACTTTAAAATGTTTGGAAGCATGATGCTGACTGATTTAGTATTTTTTTTTTTTTTAAAGCAGTTCTGTTAGTAATTATTCAGAAAATTACTTTCTCCTTTTTTGATCTGAAGCTCGTCTTGTGTGTTAGTAGGTCAGTAGTTTTTGTGAGGAGGTTGACTCAGCCCTAAAAGCTGTTTCTGCCATGTGTTTTGTGAAGGTGGGACCAAAAGTTGTTTATTTGGCCGCCTGTGATTGTGCGAGCTCCGAGGGTGCCAGTCAAGTGTGAAAATGAGATAACAGGAAGCTAGGTGATAACACTTCAGAGGCCGTGGTTTTTAGGTGTGAACTGCCCACTCAGCAGTCTTTAACTGAAGTAACCGTCTCTGTAAGTGTACAGTAACAGAGTTAAAAAAGAAAACTAGATGTGAAAGCTTTGGAAAGTCCTTGGACCGAGGCTTTCTAGTGGCAAGAAAAAGCTTTCTAAAAAACTCTTGAACTACTCATCTTGGAAGAATGTGGACTGCACAGGTGAAAGAGATTTTCATTGATGTGAAAACATTTTAGAGATACAAAGGCAGCACAGTTGTAATTCTTGATCCCTTTTTTCCTTTCCATGGTTTCCGTATTCTCAAAAAATGTCATGTTAACAACTTGGCTAAAACCGGTGCGGTATTTAGAGGTGTCATGCTCCTTAGAAATAAACTCATCTCAGGCAGGGGAGGTATTTGAAGCAATCTTATCTGCGAAAACCATTTTTAGTTTTGAGGCTCCTCTTGTGGCACCCACTGCTACTTTTTGTTCCTGAAAGTGTTTTCAGCCTCCTTTTTAACTAAAAATGTTCTTAACACCAAAGCCATGTTTGCCTTAAATCCTCCAGGAGATTCTAGTGAATTGTACGAGAGTCATCACTCAGTGCGCCCCTTCGCCCCCCGCAAGAGTGACCCGCCCTACATTGGGAGAACCCCCTCACCATCGGCCACCACGGAGAGCACTCAGCAGTCTCACTCTAACCTGAGCCATCCTCCCCCGGAGGATCCTCTGGGACCTCTGCCTGACAACTGGGAGATGGCCTACACCGAGAACGGAGAGGTCTACTTCATAGAGTAAGTAGCTCATTAAGGTATTAATCAAAGTCTGGCCATTAAATTTCCACTCTGTAATCGGACATCAAGTATAGAAACAAGGCACTTTTTCTCAGGCTTTCATACGATTACCTTTTTCAGTTTGTAGTTCATGTTTCTACTTGTTGTTGTGGACAATAATCGAAAGCTTTGGAAAATGTGGAATTTTAAGAGATGTGAAAGTTATCACAAACAATATAATGGAGCATAAACCAAGACCACAGTTAATCTATTCAGCTACTCACATGCAGCCACTATACCTGAATAAAAACAACATTTATAGCGGTGGAGTTTTGTTCACTGTTATTGTTATTTATTAGACCTAGATTCTAATAGATTCAGATTACTAGTTAGGATTATAATAAGGTATGTCCGTAATAAGAACTGTGTCCTTGTGAGATTCTCTTGTCCATTTATGAATACTCTTAAAGCATAGTCCACGTTCAGTGATTTATTAAAGACTCTTATTCTGTGCTCTACACCAATTTCACACCAGGCAGTGATGAAGTGCGGCTCGACGCGGTATTTACATTTTTCTGTGGCCGGGAGGCGTCTTCATGCATTTCAGGCGGGAAGAAATTCTTTGTAACAGAGTTCAATATGTCACAGGAGTCACAGGATCTGTTAACTGATTGGCTGCGGGTACTCTCTGGCCGGACTTCACTCGTAAAAGTTAAACTTTTCCCAACTTTCAGTTTGGCCGCACTTCGCCGTAGAATTAAACGGCCACAGCTCGCTGAGCTCAGGAGCGACCACGCCACAGCTTTTCGTAGACATTGCATGGCAGCTCGCTGCTGGCTGCACTTCGCCGTCGCTCTGGTGTGAATTTGGTGTTACAGACAGCAGCTTTTGTCCAATCAAAGGCTGTTGTCTGTTATTAAAGTAAATGGTGGAAGAGCTTCTCCTCTAACAGATCATCACCAGACTTCTTTGTGTTTTCGTTAGGCTTTTATTTTGTTGACAAAATGGTTATGAAGGCACTGATTGTTGACTTTCATTGATATCATTAACTGATCAAAACAACCCCTCAGTTCATGATACACCAGCAAATCTTCATCTAAAAACGTGTCTTTTAAATCCTATCAACCTCTTAGAAATCCTTCTTTGCCACACACCAGATTTTTCCATTATTATTTTCTGTCACCTCATAGTCATTTTACTTGCTTGTGTTTTCTGTTCAGCCACAATACAAAGACCACCTCCTGGATAGACCCTCGGTGCCTGGACAAGCCTCAGAAACCCCTGGAAGAATGTGAAGATGATGGTACGTTCATGTTTGAGCATGATCACCTATGAGATTGTGTAACGATTATTTTCATTGTTGATTAATCTGTCCTTTATTTTCTTGATTAATCGATCAGTTGTTTGGTCAATGAGAAATGTCGATCAGTGTTTCCCAAAGCCCAAAATGACGTCCTCAAATGCCTTGTTTTGTCCGCAACTCAAAGATATTCAGTTTACCGTCATAGAGGAGTAAAGAAACCAGAAAATATTCACATTTAATAAGCTACAATCAAGTTTTTTCTTAAAAAATACTATTAACTATCAAAATAATTAGTGATTAATTTAACGACTAATTGATTAAGCAATGCAACTCTGTATGCGTTACAGTCCTTTCAAACACAAACACATTGTATGACACAGACTTGAACAGGACTTTTATTTTAGTGTCTTTAGTGTCAAGTGCAAAGATACAGGTTTCTCCCTTACTGCTCCTTCATTGTTAAAGAAACAAACACCTGTTCATGTGTAAATTAAAGGTAACTAGTGTTAGATCCTCTTCACATATGTGTCCAATTAACTAGCGCTGTTTTTAGATTCTAGTCTCTAACCAAAAGCATGGGTGAGAAAACACATTTTCACTTTTTATTTCACAAAGCTGTGTAGTTGTGAAAATCCCAGATGCTTATAGAAGAGTAGTTGTTCCGCCAGCAGCCTTTAGGTGTCAGTGTTGGGTCACGGAAACTGGTGAGAAGTCATTGGGGTTGCTCTGCCCTGCTCTGCTCTGCTCTGCTCTGCTCTGCTCCTTCTTTTCAGCTGTTTGTCAGAGCAAGATGCCCCACGGCTTCCTGGAATTAACTGCATCATTCGCATCATGCAGCTCAGATAAATAACGCCCTCCGTGACCTCCACTGAGGCATCGTGCCTGCTCGTAGATGATTAACACTGATTTTTAATTACAAATACAAACACAGCGAGAAATACGTTTAATGTTTTTCTCACGAGGTAATGGGATTCTTACAATCATTTATTTCCCTACTCACAAATTGAAGTTGTCATGTCATTACTAGCTGTTTTGTTATTATCTAGGTTAAAATTCTACCTCAGCTCTGCTGCTTCAAACCGCACACAGCGATCCAGTTGTGATTTTTGTCACAGGAGGCTCTGGTTTTGATTAACTTTCAATCTAGCTGACTGACTCACAGATGTGCACCTTCTCCCCCCTCTTCTTTTTTCCATTTAACAACGATCCTGTGCTGCTGCGCCATCCGTCCCGCTGAGCAGAAGGGGTCCACACAGAGGAGCTGGACAATGACTTAGGTAGGATCTGCTCTCATGTTTTATCAGTGTCACCTTTGGTTTGCAAACATCTGATTCATTGTTTCAATTCAAAAAGTTTCAGCTGAATTTAGAAAAAAATGAGTAAGTGAAGATAATAGAGTCACAACAACAGTTAATAGTGCACATCTACATAATGACATGCACAACAAACACCACCACCAGTGGCTCATACAGAGTCATTTAACAGTTGGTGAGAGATGACAATGACTCTAATCATCTAGAAACGACACATTATGTCACGCTGACAGAGATTTGACCTTTATCATAGAGCCTACTCTCAGCATGTAGCTTTGATTTTTAACAAACACACTCTAGCTGTGTTTCTATTTTGAGGTATCGCATTAGAAAAGCTGTATGGAAACGGCAAAATTCAATAAAACTTCCTCAATTGCGCAAAAAAAAAAGGTTTTATGCTCGCATGAGGTGGTTTTTGCATTTGTCGAAAAAGAGTTGATGCGCTAAATGGGTTATGGAAATGGCAAATAGGTTCTGACGTAGCGAACATTTAAAGGGATAGGTTGGGTGTTTTGAAGTGGGGTTGTATGAGGTGCTTATCCATAGTAGGTATATTACTTAAAGTAGATGACGGTCAGCGTGCCCCCAGCATTGAGAAACAAACAAGAGTACCGACATTGGAGCAAAGCAATACAGTGCTGTGGACGGGGACGGCACAAAAAAAATATTTTAGCCACCTAAAAGAAAGGCTCACCTAAAAAAATCGATATCCTTTTAAGTGTACGCTATATTGAGAATATTTTCTCCGCTTCATCTTGCCGTCAGACAGCCCTTTCCTTCTCCTTTTTGACAGGGAACTGAACTGAAAGTGAAACTTATCTTCACTCTCTCCAAAGCCAGCAGGCTCAGATGACAAAAACAGTATAGATACGTTTCACTTTCAGTTCAGTTCGACGTCGGAAAACATTCAAAACATAACGTACACTTAAACAGATATTGGTTTTTTTTAGGTGAGCTTTTCTTTTAGGTGGCTAAAATACGTTTTTCTGCCTTCCCCGTCCACAGCACTGTATTGCTTTGCTCCGATGTCGGTACTCCTGTATGTTTCTCCAAACTGGGGGCGTGCCGACCATCATCTATTGTAGGTAATACACCGACTATGGATTAGAACCTCATACAACCCTACTTCAAAACACCTGAACTATCCCTTTAACTCACACGACTGACCGGCTGTGTCTGTTGTCGAGGTCTTCTCGGATATATCCCATAACGTGTAAATGCTTGTCTTTGTCTCTGGACAACATGAAACATGGCCAATACTAGCTGATATAAAAGAACAATTAAAACTTGCTCAAACTTAAACAAATTCCTGAAGTCCTGCCAACTCTTATCCCTAACTCTAACTACCAAGGAGGGCGCTATCATTTTAACAGGAGGGAAACACTATTTGACGAGACGGACAGACTTCAACATAACACCAGTTCGCAACCTCTACTTCATCTACTGGTGGATTATAGCCATGCACAAAGCGAAGCCTATACCGCCAACTTCTAACGAAACTATACTATAGCCAAGTTTATTTTTTCCCCAACTGCAGTTGATGGAAACAAGCCTAATTCACATTTCCTTTTTTTGCGACATTTCAAAAGTTCTCTTAAGGTTTGCTTGACAGCCGAATGGAGACACAGACACTGTGTGTGATCGGCCTTTATAACACAACTGTCAACTTCCAGCCCACACGCCACCAGAAAAACCAGACACGTTCACACCGTCATTCCATACGTAAGAGACGAGGGCTGATCCGAGGAAGATTGTTATAATGATGATTTCCTAATGGGTGTCTGTCTGAGCCAGACGGCAACAGGCCTTTTTTTTTCCTGGTGCCCATCAACGCGCTAACTAGCCTATCAGACACAGCAGCGCGGCCACTTGTGCAGGATAAATGGTGTCTGGAGATGGTGCCCTGCGCCGCTATGAACGGGTAATGAATGATGTCACTCCATTAGAGGAGATATCTGATTAATGATAGTAGTACATTAACAGACAGGGACAAAAATAATAAACACACAAAGTTCACATTATTCTCTTGTCTTTTTGTAGAATTTGGAATAACACCGAATGTACTGCATATTGGTATTGACAAGAGAGAATGAAGGTTCTTTTAGCTTGTAACCAGTTTCAGTTTTGTAAAATGGGATTTGAAATGTTTTCATTAGCCCCAGCAACTTATTCAGGAATCCTATTTAAGTATCAGAATCCAGTGTATCTTTTCATCATCTGCCAAAGCTGCATTAATCAATATGTTTTATATTAACAGTGAGTCAAATTACTAAATGTCATGTGAAAGGGGTCACCCACAGATAAATATCACACTGCTTTTAGCCTCTTTCTAGTTCTTATTTTCCAACAATATAAACAGGACAGAGACAGAACATCACATGCAAAAAAACTCCTACTGGACATCTGCAGGGCTTCAGTCTTGTTTGCAGCTCTCATTGTGAGGCACCTTAAACAGCTGCCATGTTAGAACCGTCAGACCAGACGAGTCCATAAGACAGCCCTCGACTGGATGTTCAATAATTATCGATCAGCACAATCCAATACAGGTGGGCACAGGAAGGTAATTAACTTGAGTTCTCTGAGGAGGAGCACACTCGAGGATTTTTATCAACGCACAGCACACACTATAGAGATGGAATAGGAGTAGAACGGACATTCCCATTTAAATCAACGCAGCAGGATGGTCAGAGCGGCGGACGTTTTTATGTGCACTGTTATAAAGACCGTAGCGAGCTACTTCCGTAAGAACTTCCATATTTATAAACCGACTTGCAGCAAGTCGTGGGCATGCTGACGTGACCACAACAGCTGTCACGTACACAGCCATCGGATATGTGCCTCTATTCAGCCGCCGATTCGGCTCTGTGAATACCTCCGCTACCGGTGTTGCACCGAAATCTGTGACCGCAGAGAGCCAGCAACACATGAGGTCACCATTTCTGGCGGCTGTCTTCAGAAAAACGTGACCCCACTGTACCTATCTTTTACTTTTCTTTTACAGTTTTGTGAATATATCTCTAAGTTAAAAATATTGAAAGTGGGCTGTCAATAGATTAAAATATTTAATCGCATGATTGTCCATAGTTAATCGTGATTAATCTCACATTTTTTATCTGTTCAAAATATACCTTAAAGGGAGATTTGTCAAGTATTTAATACTATTATCAACATTGGAGTGGGCAAATATGCTGCTTTATGCAAACATGTATATATTTTATTTTATTTTAATTTGAAATCAACTAACAACACAAAATAATGACAAATATTGTCCAGAAACCCTCACAGGTACTGCATTTAGCATAAAAAAATATGCTCAAATCATAACATGGCATGTGTGTAGAGGGGAGACTCGTAGGTACCCATAGAGCCTATTTTCATTCACATATCTTGAGGTCAGAGGTCAAGTGACCCCACTGAAAATGGCCATGCCAGTTTTTCCTCGCCAAAATTTTGCATAAGTTTGGAGCGTTATTTAACCTCTTTCTCGGCAAGCTGGGTTGTCTCGGTATTCTAGTTTCATATGATACCAGTATCTTCACTCTAGCTTTAAAACTGAGCCCGTTACAACCTCCGAAAGATCGATTGCATTGCATAACAACTAACAACAATCGCCATTTTCTTCCGAACTAGTCAAATGACTACGGCAAACAGTCCAGTGTCTGTTCTACTCCTACTGTATTTCTATGACACACACACACACACACACACACACACACACACACACTCACACAAAGTGCCTCTGTAGTACATGCTTACTCAAGAGAAATCAATCGCAGCACAGTATCTAGAGAATGAGATGCAAATAGTTAAACATGTAATTCATCATGCTTGACTCTCCCCTGACATCACAATATGTTCTGTGGGAAGAGAGACACGGTGTGAGAAGAAAACACGGCTTAATGAGTGACACATTTCTCTCTCTGTCTTTCTCATTTGTGTTTCCACTCACTGAAATGTATACCATAAGATTGTTGCAGCACCAAATGTCTCCACTCCCTCTCTCTCTCTCTCTCTCTCTCTCACACACACACACACACACACACCCAGGTGCTCCTCCAGGGGCGGAACCAGTGCGGTGTGAAATCAAGTGGGTGATTAAAATTTAGCGCGAGGCGATGCGGGACTGCATTCCATTTAACGTTCCAGTTCAAAAATCTGAATGATAATTCACCGTGCCCGCTTTGTGGGTTCACCCTGTACAACAACACTACCGCTGTAACCTTGCTTTCCCTTTTCGCTGCATTTGCTTTTTTTGTGTTAAGCTGTATTTAGCGGGCGTAGAATATATGGAATTACAGTAACTCGAGTCGCTTGCAAGCATCAAATTGACGACTGATTGCAGATTTGTCCGTGTTTGCTCACGGCTTACCTGGTCTGACGAACTGTAATGTGCAGCGGTGTGTCATGTACATACAATTTAAACATCCCCATCTGGCTTTTTTTTTCTTTTTTTTTTTTTGCATCTGCTGCTGACTCCACTCCAACCAAGGGCCCTCCTCATTAGAAAGCAGAGGGAGGCTCTCCAAGTTGGATGATTGTAATTACCATCTACTTGCACACGGGGCGAGGGCTTAATTGGCCGAGGGTAATGATATGTAAAACTGATACATCACGGGAGAGGATTATTGGACAATCTGTGTTTGTAGCCAATTAGAAACCTCTGACATTATCTGCGTGGAGGCCAGCCAATAATCAGTGCTGCTGTAATCAGACGGCTCTGTTGGAGATAACAGCAAACACTGAAGAAATACAGTAACCAAT
This sequence comes from Sebastiscus albofasciatus, assembly GCA_916701655.1. Taxonomy (NCBI): domain Eukaryota; kingdom Metazoa; phylum Chordata; class Actinopteri; order Perciformes; family Sebastidae; genus Sebastiscus; species Sebastiscus albofasciatus. The sequence goes on from CAKAOI010026597.1 coordinate 73,415, forward strand.
CGGGGCAATTACACGCCACTGAAGTGGGCCCAGTCATATTCATATCTTTTCCCAATCAGCGTTGATTACGATGAATTTAAAAGTGTCTGCACGTGTGTGCTAGCATCGCTATCCTCAATGCTATCCTCAATGCTATCCTCTCAAATGAAGCAGGTTTTCAGTCAAGTCAAGGGGCGGTCTTCATCCACAAAGGGTGACTTATGTAAGGACACACACAGAGAGACCACAGCCACTCTACCATTGTGTTTAGCCAAGGACAAGTATCTTTTCACTAGTATAGGCATCAATATAAGTAGAAATGTGCTTCTTTGTTATAATCTATGGTAGGGCTGGACGATGTGGTCAAAATCTTCTATCACAGTATAGGTCATTTCACATCTCGATAATGCTATCACGATAGCGATAGCTATGTTTTCTGGTAGTTCAATTAATCGTCTCTATGAAATAACCACTTAGTAAAGTCTGTTTTTGTATACTCCTGTGTGAATGAAATACTTGACAAATGATTTTCTCATTTACATCAGAAGTTTAGTGCAAAATAAATTCAACCGCTTCAAGTCAAATTACAGAGAAAAAAAAATGTATCAATATTTCCATATACACTCGCCGGCCACTTTATTAGGTACACCTTGCTAGTACCGGGTGTTCTTCTGCTGCTGTAGCCCATCTGCTTCAAGGTTGGACGTGTTGTGCGTTCAGAGATGGTATTCTGCATACCTTGGTTGTAACGAGTGGTTATTTGAGCTACTGTTGCCTTTCTATCATCTCCAACCACTCTGCCCATTCTCCTCTGACCTCTGACATCAACAAGGCATTTTCGTCCACACAACTGCCTCTCACTGGTAACTTCAGCAAGTCATCTTCACCACGTCTAGATGCCTAAATGCATTGAGTTGCTGCCATGTGATTGGCTGATTAGCTATTTGTGTTAACAAGCAATTGAACAGGTGTGCCTAATAAAGTGGCCGGTGAGTGTATATACATTTGTTAATTGCATTGAACTGAGTGGTAATGTAAAGTGTGAATAAATTCAAAACCGCAATCTGTAAATAATATTCCCCTCAAAGTATTTCACATCAGTTTTTTCTGAGAAATCTAAGTTGTTTTTGAAGCCGGGGATCAAACCGCCAACCTTGTGGTTAAAGGACAACCCGCTTTACCAACTGAGCTAAAAAGGAATCATTTAATCGTTTTTCTCACTTTTCCCTGCACATGGTCAGACTCAAGTCTTTTCAAATCAAGTGTTTTGTGTGTTTTACTTCCTGCTCTCCCTCCAGTTCCCCCTCCTTCTCACTCTTACCTGTCTTTCCTTCCTTGCTTTTTTTTCTTCCCATCCTCTCTCTGACCCCCCATCACCACTCCTTTCTCCCACCTCCTTTCATCTCTCCATCCCTCAATCCATCCATCCATCCATCTGTACCCAGGGGGGTCTTGCTCTGTTCTTATCTGATGTGTGGAAATGTCAGCAGTGTGAGGGGACAAGGAAGAGGGTGGGAGAGGGGGGATGGAGGGGGTTGCAGCCAGACAGCCTGTGAAGCTGTTGAGTCACTCTCGCCCTGGAGACTGACTGACAGGCAGACACAATGGAGAGGCAAAAGGTCTCTACTGGGCCTTGCCTCTAATGACTCCACACACGGCCCCACAGCAACTTCACAGCTTTGAGTTTTCCTCGTTTACTCACTTATTTTTTTTCTCCCTCTTGTGTTTTCTGTAGAACTTCCACCAGGATGGGAGAAAATCGACGATCCAGTGTACGGGGTCTACTATGTTGAGTAAGTGACGTACTCCTATGCAAATGGCCAGGCTGACGCTGCACACGCAGAGAGAAGAAGAAGACCTTGTTGCACCTGAGTAGAAATGATTTCACCCCAAACAAAAGAAACACTTGACTCCTCTTACTGTAAAGAGGAGCAGCTCCAACGTGTGTACAGACGTCACCGAAACACATTTTCACTGCAGCTATTTCGGTCGTTTGTGTACTGGAAAAATGTAGGCCATTTTGTTTGTGTCGTTATCATTTGGGAAAACATGCCGCGAATGTGTGTGTGCAGATGTGTGCATCTCATCTTGTGTGAAGCCCCTGGGCCTCAGCATTAATATGAATGCGTTTCATGCGTTTTTTTTTTTATGTTGTTCAAAGCAGCACCTGGGGGGCTCTAGGCTGTGGCATTTCAATGTTTTCCCCCTTCTTTGTCTCTGCAATTTCTTCTTCTAATACACCTTATTCGCCTTCATTTGCTGCACCAACGTGGTGCATTCAGGTGTAATTTCTCAGGTTGCCTTCTGTGAATTAAGCCATCATCAAAATGGCTATTATTTGATGTGATCTGTGGGCGTGATTGTGTCAGAGAGGGTTTCCTGTGCGAGTATGGATTGCGTGCACGTGTATCGCGCCACTGTGTATTAATCAAAGCTTATCGCCATGTGTCCCCCCTCCCTCTCTTGACCCTATCTCTCTCTCCTCTATTACCTTATCCTCTCCTCTGTCTGTTCTCCCTCCCCGCTGCGCTCCACTTCCCCGCTGATATTTACTTCTTGTCCTACATCCTGTTTTCTATTCTGCTCCTATTATTCATTCCTCCTCTTACCCGTCCTTCATTTCCTATTCCTCAAACCTTCCATCCAACTCGTCCCTCCTTCCTTCCTTCCTTCCGCCCGTCCCAAAGTCATATCAACAGGAAGACCCAGTATGAGAATCCAGTGTTGGAGGCTAAGAGGCGCAGGCAGCTGGAGCAGCAGCCTCAGCAGCCTCAGCCCCAAAGCCAGCAGCCACCCGAAGGTGAGCGCTACATCCGAGGTTCGTTCACAAGCCCCCACCAAGGGCGTCATTTCCTTTCCTTCTATTCATGTGTGCGACTGAGTTGTCTGTCTCTATATGTGTGTGTGTGTGTATGTGTGTGTGTGTGAGATTGTGTCTTTAGAGCAACTACTGCTCCAGTATTACTTGTTGTTGCCTGCTACTGACTTATGATTTGCTAAGTGCCCTTCCATAAAGGCATACCTATTATTTGCGGCTGCACCACGCAGCCTTTTTTTGAAGTTAATTTCTGTTTTTCTGTGTTCGGACACTTGTTTGCGGTAATAACCTGAAAGCTTATTGTTCTTGAGTGAGAGGAAAGGTAAGTTTGTCTTCAGCTGAAAATGATCTGCCTGCTAAAGAGGAGCCTCTTTTCTAATTAGCGCTAAGTGCTACCACCGGTAATAACGCTGATGATTTAGCTCGCACAGCTGCCAAAACGCATCTAATTGATAACCTTAGGTTGCTCCCGCTTCCGGTCTTAAACCTTATGCATTCACAGGACGCCCCGCAGAGAGATTAATTGTAAATGCAGGCCGGCCCACATGGGAACTCTCCTATCGCGCTCCACCTTCTGCTCAGTCAGCAGAAATCATTCGATTCCACTCGATTACCTGCTGATTTTTTTTTTTTCCTCCCTCGTCTGAAAGCTCAATCTCTCTTCAAAAAACAAAACAAAACTCAATACCATCAAGCCGGGTTTTTTCCGCTTTTTTTTTTCCACTTCTGCATTGATTCTGTCTCACTGTTAAGAATATTAATGAAGGGTGTAGTCTGATCGGAGCCGTGATGCCGTAACAAGGTGATTAATCAGAGACGCTAGCCATTATGAGGAAATGGGTTGTTCTGTTTTCACACACACATTTTTATTGAATAGGGAGATGTGAAACGGTGTTAAAAGCTTCATGAATTTTGTGCGACCTGTTCAACCTGAGGTTAGCTGAAACTGTAATGTAGTGTTTAACATGATGTCTTATAGCAGGATTATTATAATAAACTAAAACAAAAACAGAAACAAAAATAAGCAGAAACTAAATAAAAATGATATCCTTTAAGAAAAACTAAAACTAAACTGTTTCTTGATTTAAAAAAAAATACATTATAACTTAAATTAATTTCAGTTTTAGCTGTAAAATATCACTACCGAAAAAAAGACTTTCCATCAACTCTCGTGACATTGAACTACAGAAATTGAACGCACTTCACCTTCAAGGAGATGGCGCTATGCTGCAATTGCTTCACATCGGACGCTAAGTAGTGCAAAGATTACACATTAAACATTATGGCCATTCCCACACGGTTCTTCAATGTATGTTTATGTAGCTACATTCTTCTGAGACATTATACCTGGCCCTAACAAAAACAAACTACTGTAAAACTAAAACTAAACATCTAAAAAATAAAATAAAATATTTCTGAAAAACTGAAACTAAAACCAGTAAACTAAAATGAAAATCGAGAGTCTGAAATAAAATAAAAATGAATTATTCAAAACTATAACCTTGCTTGGTAGTCAGAGTTTTTTAACCACATACATTCATATCAGGCAGACAGCAGACCAGGAACTGAATTATTTCCACACAGAGAAGTTTCACAACAATTCCTTCACAAGTTCCTCTAGCGTCATAGAAATCAAAATATCTCGTTCCCTAACACACAGCACAGTAGGCCGCGATGTCCCGGAGCCTTTAGCCCCAGTTTCCTTCCACAAGTAGGGCAGCTGTGCACCTGTCTAGACCCCATCTAGAGAACATGTTCCTCTTGCTGTTGCAGAATGGATCGAGGACTCGGCGTTGGCAGGGGCCCCGCTGGCCAGCTACGCTTCCAACCACCAGGAGACCTACAGGGACCCTCAGACCGGACCTCCGGTGCCCAACGCCATGGGACAAAAACGTAAGTTCCCATCTCTATGGAGTGGTGCAGGGATGATGTATTTTTGTAAGCCAACCAGGAAGTTTGCATCGCACTGGTTCCCTGGACAAAAAGCCAATGGGACTTTTACATTGGATTTTGGATTACTGCAGAAAATAAGCGCTGTGGCAAACAAAGGTTTATGATGTTTAAACGTTTTGTTTAGCAAGATAATCTCAACAAATGAACACCACTTTTATGTTTTTGGAAGCGTGATTACAATCGCCAGAAGTAAAAAGCTAACGTTAGGCTATAAACGAACTACACCACAGTCGCATGACTTCACATCGCCAACAGTAAGCTAAAGGCGGACTAGTATTCGGCGTGATAATGTTTTGTAGTCTCATTTAGCAACTCGTTAGCAACCGCCTTTTTTAAGACATGTAAAAGCTTAAAAATTCAAAATTTGGATCATACTTGCCAACCTTGACACTTCAAAAATAGGGAGGATTTAAAAACCAAAGCAGGGGGTTTGAGTTTCATTTGTTTCGAGAATTCTGGTGACTTTTAAAGAACGAAATTAAGAAAATAATAAGTACACTGCAACAGCATTTTAATGTTAAATAGGCCTACTTTTAATTTTACTTAATTCTCGGCAAAGAAATCTGAATAATTCGCCCCCCCTGGCGTGAAAGGAAATCTAGAGAGGGCAATGAAAAACGTGAGTCATAGACCAAAACATTGAAATCTCTTAAGTTTGTGTCAACCAAAGACCTTATTTCAGTCATCTAACTAAAAATCCATTCAAAAAAACCCTTTGACTTCGAGACGAAGGAACCAGAAGTGCTAAAATGCCAACTCATTTCCAGGTTTTAGGACTCATTTCTTGCAGCTCTCTATAAAACTAAAGTGTGAAACTTCATAAAAGCGGGACTACTCATTACTTTTCTGTTTCTAGGCTGCGTCACCCAGAGCGACTTATTATTAAATTCAGCTGCCACGGTGTAGTTTGTTTTCCTGCGCCGGCGCCTCGGGCCGTGTTTGAGTTTCAATGATGGAGCAGCAGTTATGAATTGACACTGTAACGATGCACTCTGTATACATTTCATCACATATTCTTAATAAGTAAAATATAATTCTGCTCATACGATATGTACAGTAGACTACAAGACAGCTCTCAAGGTATTTTCTTAACCGACAAACTCAGTTTTTATTTAATATACAGTACGCACGCTTCCTCTGTGCTCACTGTGGCCACATGTTGCTTCTGGTGTTGCTCCATTCCCTGGATCAAATAATGGCCCGATTTCACCCACCATTTAGCGAAACAAACACCTACAGACACAGTGTCTAGCCGTTGCTGTGTGCTTCCTTCTCCTGGTTGCCAGCTCCTTTTATACCAGCCTCCCACTAGCAGCTTGTCTAATTAGCAGCACAGCAATGGCAGAGAATTAACTGCCTCACCCCGTCTCTCCCTCTTACTCTCCCTCGCTGCTCTGTGGGATGCCTTTTTTCCTTTTTTCCCCTCATCAATCTCTTTATGTTACAGCTCGCATTCTCTCTCTCTGCTCTTCTCTGCTTTGGTTCAATTGGTCAGTTCTGTCCATCTTTCTGTCTTTCAATCTCACCCTGTGTCTCTCCGTCTTTGGCCTTGACATTCTTCCAGAGAGATCTCTTTATCCACCTCCCTGCTTTCATATTTCCTCTTGCTTCCTGTTCTGTTCTTACATCTCTGGGGTCCCTTGTGGATAAAGCCGCCATCTATGTTCACGGTTTTGTTGCATCTCTCCTCTTCTTCTGAAAAATGCTGTTCAAGGAGCGCCATGGTAACCGAGTGGTTACAGCGCATGTCATGTAACCAAAACGTCCCGGGTTTGATTCCAGCCTTGGGACCTTTGTTGCATGTCATACGCCTTCCTCTCTTTCTCTCCTCCGTTTCCTGTCCAATAAAAGCAGAAATGCAAACAAAAAAGGCATTGCACACACAGACATACACACTGCAAAATAACACAAACACAACGACACTAAGCGTCTCCAAGAGTCATGCATTTTTTATTGAATGCATAAACTGCAGCACTATCATAACCTAATGTGCTGCTGCAGGTCACTAAGCACACACTCCTCTGTGATCCCCCTCTCTGTAATGTACACACTTTCATTCCTTCCCTCACCTCTGCCAACATCTCTGTATTCATTTGTGTGAAGTCATTTTTTTCTTTTCTTCTGTAGGCTTACATGTCTATTAATAAACGGTTTCGAGCTCAGCCCGTCCCTGCGTTCAACTGTTGTTCCCCGCGTTCTCGACAGCGAAGGCGGAGCAGATGAATGCCTCACTCGAGCTTTTGATTTAGACTGATTCCATCTCATATCTTTCCTCATTTTATCCTTTAATGCCAGATAATGAGGTAGAGAAAGCGAGTAGAACAAGGATGACCGAGTAATTGGGTTTAGATTGTTCTCATGACTTAAGACCACTGTGAAATGTGTCTCGTGGATATCTCCATGCTAATTAAAACCTCACAACCAGCGTTGAATGATGAGAGATGTCTCATTGGCGAGAGACGTTTACCGAGGCAGAGCCCTCTCTCGTATCACGTGACCTTCACACGTAAAGGATGTCACTGACATTTGATTTCAGTGCTCAAAAATCTCTGTTACATCTTTCAATTCAAGACCAAAATTAAAAGCAAAAAAGGCACTGCACACAGTATAATATATATAGTAGAGCTGTCAAAGTTAACGTGATAATAAAGCATGAACACAAATTCGGTTTAACAACATCAATTTCTTGAAGGCATTAAAGCAACTTGCGGTTTTTAGGTTGTAGCGGACTCAGTTTTATAACTAGAGTAAAGATACTGGCATTACATGAAACTAGAAAAACCTAAAGGATCCATTGGTACCAACCACGTCATACTAGTTTGTCGCGAAGGAGGTTAAATAATGCTCCAAATTTACACTAAATGTTGGGCATTTTCAAAGAGGTCCTTTGACCTCTGACCCATATATGTGAATGAAAATGGGTTCTCTGGGTACCCATGAGTCTCCCCTTTACAGACATGCCCACTTTATGATAATCACATGCAGTTTGGGGCAAGTCATAGTCAAGTCAGCACACTGACACACTGTTGATAAGAATATTAAATACACAACAAATCTCCTTTTTAAGGTATGATTAGTTTGCGATTAATCACGATTAACTATGGACAATCATGCGATTAATTATTTTAATCAATTGACAGCCCTAATCTATAGTCATAACTAGCACCACCTTCAATCCCAGATTCAAGGGCGTCTTTTGAGGTCAGCGATGGCTGATACCTAGAGGATGTGGCACCAGGAAAGTGGTTTGGATTGATTGGGATTACGCTCTGGGGATTACCCCCATTTTCTACCAAATGCAACCTCACTTGTCTTTCCGATTCCCTTTTAACCTAATTAATCTATTTTGTTATAATCAGCCTGTTTTGATTCATGTTGTGTCATCGGAACACAGAACACACCCGCTGGGTGAAACCGTAGTCAATATCCATTACGCTTGTGTTACGTGGTTGCACTGATAACGAAGGGTAACGTTTAGTTCTGTGTTTTAGATTAATGATAAGTGATGATGTTTTTTGAGGAGAACCTTTGCAGTATATCACCAGATGGAGGACAGTTTCCGCAGTTTTGGTGACATAAAAACAGAACCCAAAGCTGCTTTGGGCTTGTAACAGGGTTTGGGTCCGTGTTTGATGGTCAAGGTAGCTTGGAGAGCGTAGAAGAAGACGATAGTCAAAAACAACCACACTTTCACTGGGGTTTCCACAATGCTCGCCGTTTATTGCCAGCGTACACATCAACCACACCAAGTCCTGTTCGACGGCTACTGTTTTATCATACATGAACAAAACTGAGGCCACACGTAACCTAACCGTCGCACTTGAGTTGAGAAGCAAAAAGGAACAGGAGAATTTATAACAAGGCATCCATCCATAATCGGTGCACCGCTCAACTTACTCAATGACATTGCTTCTCTCGTATCTCTCGTAAGCAACACAGTATGCCTTAAAGGTACATTTCACAATTTCAACTGTTAAAAGCTGTTCTGTTACATCGGTGTATCTGAAAAGGACTAAATGCAATTGTCTGTGTTGTGTTCAGGTGGGAAGCCTTTCTTTACTCGGAACCGATCCGAGCTGAAGGGGACCTTCATCAATACCAAGCTGAAAAAGAGTCGTCGGGGGTTCGGCTTCACCGTTGTGGGAGGCGACGAACCGGACGAGTTCTTGCAAATCAAGAGCCTAGTCCTGGATGGACCGGCTGCCCTCGATGGCAAAATGGAGACAGGTTGGTGTACTAAATTTATAAGTGTA